>APFE031478210.1:0-20921 GCA_000404065.3 Pinus taeda | reverse complement strand
TGCCCGTGGTAAGGCTTTGGTGAAAATGTCTGGTACCTACTCATTTGTGGAAATGTACTCAAGCTTGATAGCTCCCTTTTGGACATAGTCTCTAATGCAGTGATACTTGATCTCAATATGCTTTGACCTGCCATGGAAAACTAGATTCTCTGTGAGTTTTATGCAACTCTGATTATCACAGTAAATTACTGAAGGTCTCAATGCCTGACCAAATAGACCAAACAACATCTTACGAAGCCATATGGCCTCACAACTAGCCAAACTAGCAACCATATACTCTGTCTCAGCTGAGCTCAATGCAACTGACTGTTGTTTTCGGTTGATCCACGACACTACTGTCGAAACCAACCCAAAATAGCACCCAAAAGTACTCTTCCTATCTAACGCACAACCTACCCAATCTGAATCCGTGTACCCTATCAGTGTCACTCCATCACCCTGTTTATAATCCAGACCAAAATCCACAGTCCCCTGCAAGTAACGAAGAATGTGTTTTGTAACCACCCAGTGCACTCTCCTGGGCTCACACATGAACTGACTCATAGTGTTAACTGCAAAACATATATCCGGTCGAGTGTTGACCAAGTACATCAAACAACCAATCAGTTGTCTGTATAGAGTAGGATCCACCAACTCAAAATCAGAAGCGTGAAGCTTTTTCCAGTTAGTGATCATAGGTGTAGACATGGGTTTGCAGTCCTTCATGTGAAATCTGCTAAGAATATCCACAATGTACTTCCCTTGTCCCAGGAAGAAATGCTCCTCCTCCTACCACACCTCCAATCCCAGAAAATAATGCATCAAGCCGATATCCTTCATCTCAAACTCTAAAGCAAGATCTCTCTTGCAACCCTCAATGAGTCTCTCTGCACCAGTTATGATCAAGTCATCAACATACAATACCAGAATGAGAGGCTCCTCACCCACCACAATGAAGTATAGGTTCGGATCAGCCTCACTCTTTGTGAAACCCAACTGTTGCAAGTATGTATCAATCCTCGAGTACCAAGCTCTAGAAGCTTGCTTCAGGCCATAGAGTACCATTTTCAATCTGCATACATGGGACTCCTTCCCATGCACCTCAAAGTCCGGCGGCTACTCAATATAAACCTCCTCCTGAATGAAGCCATTGAAAAATGCATCTTCACATCCATCTGGTGGATCTTCCAACCCATCTCTGTTGCAATCAATATAATGGAGCGAAGGTCTCCTCATAGTCAACTCCCTATACATGCGAGAACTCTCTCGCTACAAATCGAACCTTGAACTTCTCGATACTGCCATCTGCAGCATGCTTTATCTTGTAGAGCCATCTGGAAGTAACAATTGATTTACCTTCAGACCTCGGCACTACCTCCCAAATATATTTCTTCATAATAAAAGAATACTCCTCCATCATGGCCTCTCTCCAAACCTGTTGGTTGGCTGCCTCCTCATAACTAGAAGGCTTGGAGTCAACAATGCTTGTTACCAATGCCATGTAACTATAGAGTCGCTCAGGTGGTTTACTCTCTCTAACCTGTCTCTTTGGCCCAGCAACTGATGTGGCCTCACGCAAGGTATCTTGAAGCCACTTCAGCTTCCTCTTCCCTGAGCATACTTCTCCCACCGAAGTGAAAGAATCCTCATCGTCATCAGAAGCCTGAACTCCTAAAGGCCTGCCAACTGACCTCATGCCTGAATTTGTGCATGTAGATGTTGAAGTAACGTGCGAACTGTCCATTAGTGGACTACCCTATGAACTGCTCTGTGCACTGCCCTACATGTTGCCCGAAGAACCACCCACTTAACTCTGAAAGCCACTGCTCACTGATGGACCTGACACTGTAATCGATGTACCTCCTAATCCCTGACCACTGGATCCCTGTGACTGACTCAGTTGCTCCTGAGGGTCTGGTGACTCTAGATACTCTAACTCCCATGACCTCCTAAAAGCTCTCTCCTCCTCCAACTTCACATCCTGCCTAACAACCACTTTCCTCTGTGCCGGAATATAAATCCCATAAACTTTTGAGGTCTCACTATAACCCACAAAGGTGCCCTTGCCTGCAGTGGGCTCTAGCTTGGTCCTATTCTCCTTGGGGACTTAGGAATATGTAAGGCACCCAAAGATACGAAATTGCCCAACATCAGGCTTCTTCCCAGAAAAAGCCTCCTACGGAATCACATTCCCCAAGGCACGATGTGGACTCCTGTTTTGCAAGTACACAGCAGTGTTGCAGGCCTCTGCCCACAAAAATAAAGGTAACCCCTGATCATGAAGCATGGCTTTGGCAGCCCCTGCAATGGATCTGTTCTTCCTCTCTGCAACCCCATTCTGTTGGGGGTTGTAAGGAACTGTGAACTCCCTCCTAATGCCTGCCTCAGCACAAAAATCAACAAACTCACCAAGGGTATACTCCCCTCTATTGTCCGACCTAAGGACCTTGATCTTCCTACCTGTCTAGGTCTCCACAAGAGCTTTGAACTCTTGAAACTGCTTGAAGACCTCACTCTTGGTCTTCAATAAATAAATCCAAGTCTTCCTAGAGTGCTCATCAATGAATAAAGCATAGTACTCATAGCCACTTAAGGATACATGAGACATTCGACCACTCACATCGGTATGAATAATCAAGTCAAGGATCCTGGTCGCTCTGCTATCACTACTGGGAAAAGGGGATTTGGCAAATTTGCCCATACCACATCCTCTGCATACATCAAGGTGATCATAACTGAAATCTAGCACACTAGTGGTGATCTCCCACAATTTACTCAAGGCCCCATGATACAAGTGCCCCATCCTGCAGTGCCAAATCTCACACAACTTTGAACTACTAGATCTACTATCGGTCCTGTCTCGAGTGCTACTACTCAATGCCATCAGGGGCTGGAATGAGAACTTGTACACCTTGGCATGGCGCACACCAATCTCTCTAGCTGAAGAAGCTAGAGTTCCCCTAGGATATATAAGCAACTGCCCTCTCCTGAACAACACATCATACCCTCTGTCCTCAAGTGTTGAGACGGATATCAAGTTCTTCTTTATTCTAGGCACATATAGAACATATGACACTTTCAAGGGAGGTTTGGGTCCCCTATCAAATGTCAATGTCCCCACACCGACTACTCTAACAATGTTGTCATCACCAAGTACTACCTCCATATCAATATCACCCTCTGAAAGCTCTGAGAAGTACTCTCTGACTCCTGTCATGTGGCGGGAAGCGCCACTATCAACATACCAAATGCTAGAAGATGCTCTGCTAGTAGCGGGCAATGCACACTCCCTCTGAACATGTATGGCAAGTGATCCTGCACTAGTGGCCTCACAAGCTATGAACCCAAACTCCCAATCAAAGCTCTCTATCTCTGCAGAAGCTGCCATGGGTTTGTCTTTCTCTTTCTTCTTCTTCTCCAGACACACAACAGCATAGTGTCCCAACTTTTGACAATTCCACCATTTGACTTTGGAATAGTCCTTCTCCTTGTTCTGATGCTTGCATTTACCTTTGCCTTTGCCTCCACTGTTGGAAGCTTGCTTCTTTGCTCTACCCTTCTTGCCTCTTGCTAACAATGCCACATTGTCATCCTCCACCTGTTTGTCTGCCCCAAGATGGTTTTTTTTTATCTCATTCTGAATGCAATCATCCCACAGCCTCCCCCAATTATGAAGGTTTTCCCGTGCAACAATGCCATCCACAAAATTCTCCCAAGTCTTGGAAAGACCATTCAAAGCAATCGTAACCAACTCAGTGGGTGCAATGATCTCACCTACAGCTACCAACTCATCTCTCACTGAAGTGATCTTTGTGAGGTATGTTGTAGCACTGTCAGTCTTAGCCATTTTAATGGCCTTCAGTTTCTCCTTTAGGACCATTTTTCTGTTTTCATTTGAACTCTGGTAAAGAATGTCAAGGTTGTCCACATCTCATGTGCATAAGTCTTTCCTCTCACATGAGGAATGACATGGTCTTTGATTCCTTCCAGAATCAATCTTTTTGCCTTAGCATTCTTTTTGTTAAACTCTGCCAACTGTACAGGGTCAGCAGGTACTACTACTAGGTTCTGTGTGGTATTTATCATAATGCCCCAGACTTCTACTTCCTCAAAGATGCTATGGATTCTCTCCTTCCATGCACTGTAGTTGTTCTGCCCATCCAACCTGTCTTCAACTCTCAAACCCAAAGACATTTTTCCCTGTCCTACCAAACTGAAATTTTCAAATCTGTGGTAAAGGTTTTTGTTTTCTGTGTAAAAATCAGCTTGATATAATTTTTCACTTTGTTGTCCCAAGCTGCACTTTTCAGCGAACCAAGCTCTGATACTATGAAGAAATTTTAGAAATCTCAACCCCCACTCCGGTTATTAACTTTCTTTATCACTCCATGCATTTAGTTTTAAATCCAAGCATGATAAAAATTCTAAAATCTGGAAATGACTATATTTTCTAAAAACACAAATTTAGAGATTTCACAACTGCTGAAATTGCAAAAATAAAACACAGCAAAATTATAACAGCCAAAAACGGAAAATAACATAGTGATTTTTGGTCAATGTGACCCTGGAAAAAAACCAGTTTAAGAGCTCTTCTTTATTTCTGAAAATGATTTTATGGAGAAACTGAAATACACAGTAAAAATTCCAACAACCACAAATTACAACTTATCTCGATTTTCGTGCTTGAACTCCGCCTCGAAAATCCTGCCAATCAATAAACAGCCAAAAGAGAAATTTTTCCAGCAATAAAAAAAGCATTAAATGTTGTACGGCCTGTCTCAAAAAATGTGCCCAAAACTTGATGTACTAACTGTACAGATCGTATGAATTTCAGCAGTACAGTTGCCTCGAAATTCGTGCCCTTATTGTTGTCCCTCTTCCTCGATTTCTGTGTTGTCCTTCCTTGATTTTGGTGCATTTCTCCTGCTATACAGTTTTGCCTTGGGATGCGTGCCAATAAATGTTGCTACCCAGATTTGTTGAAATGTCTTCTTGTTGCTCTCCTTCAATTCCTCACTGCTCAGAAATTTCTCCTTGCTCTCTCCTCTCTTTCTCTCAAATGCTCATGAAAGAATGAATGATCTTTTCCTCTTTTCTTCTCCTTTTACTCTCTAAATGACCTCTTAGGTTACCCTAAGATCTAATGGCTAAAATTCACTTAGATCTAGGGATGAGAATAAATGTGCATTTAATTCTCACTTTCTATTTTTTAACTCACCCACTTAGCCTTTTCTTTCCATAGTCACTTTTTCACTTTCTAATTCTTCATCGACTTTAATAAAGTCACCTTTAAATTAGAATGTAACTTTACCACTTATAAAGTCACTTTTAAATTAGAATGTAACTTTACCACTTATTAAGTCACTTTTAAATTAAATTGACTTTACCACTTATAAAGTCACTTTAGGAGTAAAGTACAAATAAATTTGGACACTTTTCCCTAGGCCAAAGATCAAAGCCTTAGGGAACCACTTGTCCTCTGGTACCCAAATTTTAACAAATATTTATGTTTGGGCAGGCCACATATTTGGGCACAGAAATCGAGATTTTATGGGTTGTTTGACCAGTGTCGACTACAGCAAGTTTGACCATAGATTTGATTGTGCATTGACCAACTTTGACCAAGAATTTCTAGACTGTTTTGGGCTGATTTGCACTGTCTCTAAAGGCCGAGTTGACTAGGTTTGACCGCGCTGATTTGGAGGAAGATTTATGCTGGTTTGACCAACATTGACTTTCTGGTTAGGGCATCGTGTTAACTGTTGTTAGACTGCACTGTGTTTACAATGATTGAGCAAGTAAATTTTGTATGATGTACTCTCTCTCTCTGCTGAACTTTTGAATAATAATAAGAAGATTTGATCAAAGGGTTTACCCCACATTGGGGTTTTTCTCTGGCATCCGCCAAATATTGTGTCCTCTTGTCTTGGCTTGTCTTCTGCATATTGTTTATGTTCTATTTGCATTTACTACCAATGTTAATGTGCTTGCTAATCTGGAAATTGATATTGAGCTCATAAGAAAATTGAAGTAAATTGCTCTTAAGCATAGAACATACCATTGTTATCTAAAATTAACATGGTACCAGAGTTGAGGTGAAGAAAAAGCCCAAACAAGAATGAGAAGAGCAATCACTGAAATTTGTTGATCAAGGACAAGATTCAATGGCCTCCTCATCTTACTTCAAATCTGATGACAAGCTCAATGATAAGTTTGATTATCATGCATGGAAGTTGTCTCTTGACTTGACTTTGGAAGAGCATGATGCTATGGACTGTGCAGGGAAAGATTATTAAACCACCTTCAAATGCACCGGCTACTGCTAAGACAAAGTACAAGAAAGGTGAAGTCAAAGTTAAGTAGATCATCAGGGATTCTATTCATAAGCATTTAAAGCTAGCAATGCAAACCAAGTCCTCTTTCTCAAAAATAAGTTGAAGGACATAAAGAAGGGAAGGGGAGAAGATATCCAATCCTACTTCATGAGGATCACCGTAATCAAAAAAGATCTTCTATCAATTGGAGAAGTTATAGCTGACAAGAAGCTCACTCTCATTGCCCTTGGAGGTCTCCCTCATGAATAGGATGTGTTCAACACTACTATCCTCAACAATGACAAGATTCCATGTTTTGATGAATTGTTGACCAGATGTATTCAAGAAGAAACAAGGATGATAGAGAGAGACATGCCTTCAAATAGGAATGATCCTATTGCATTCTCCGCTCATGCTAAAACGAAGAACAATGCAGTTTCAAAGAAGCAATGTCAAGGAAGACCGGGATTCAAAGATGGAAGAAAGGGTAGATGCTTCATTTCAATTTGTAACAAGTTTGGGCACTATGCTAGGGAGTGTCCTAATAGAAGGGATACACCTTGGGATGATGACAACAACAATCGCAACAATTTCAGGGGCAACAACAATCAAAGGAATGGCAGGTTCAACAACAAGGGAAAAAGGAGTGCTCCCACTACTCAACATGGAAATGGTCGACCTCCCAAAAGATCAAGAAACTTCAGATATGATGAATCAAATGTTGTAGATAACAAGCAAAAAGAATTTTATCTTATATCTGCCCTCTATACCACCTCTCCTCCTGATACCTTGGGAAATTGGTTGATTGATAGTGTTGCCTCAAGGCACTTCACTCGGTATAAGGAAGCTCTTTCAAATCTGATAGAAAAGGTTACAAATTTGGAAATCATTCTTGGAGACAATGCCACCTATCGCGTGAAAGGAGTTGGGAGTGTTACTCTTCAATTGAATCAAGGTAACACCATTAATCTACAAGAAGTACTCTATACCCGATCTAAAGAAGGACCTGGTATCTATCTCGGCGATGGAGGACAAAGGATTCAAGGTGGCATTCATTGATGGAAAGGGACGTGTTTGGAAAAGAAATTTCAAAGAAGCATTTACTCTTGGATTCAGGGTTGACATCCTATATCAAGTTGGAGGAATTCCATTAGGAGCTATGTCTTGCGACACATCTCTTCAATCCAAATTATGGCACCGAAGGTTTGCTCATTTACATAATAAGGCTCTACCCGATGCAAGGAAGATAGTGACAGGTATGCCTGGATTTAAAGTAGAACATGGAAGTGTTTGTCAGGGATGTGCCGAAGGAAAACATACAAGGGGACCATTCCCCACAAGTGATAGCAAGACTACTGACATTTTGCAATTGGTTCATTCAGATCTATCTGGTATGTTGCTTGTGACATCTTTGGGTTGATATTTATATTATGCTATTTTTGTGGATGACTTCTCCCTCAAAACTTGCATTTATCTCTTGAAGAAGGACAAAGTGCTGACATGGTTTCGCCCTTTCAAAGCCTTGGTCGAAAATCAAACAGGAAAGAAGATCACAATATTGAGGACCGATAATGGAACCGAATATGAATTAAATGAGTTTAATGACTATTGTAGAGAAGTTGGCATTAAGAGGGAGACTACTACCGCATATACTCTTGAGCAAAATGGAGTTATTGAAAGAACGAATCGTTCCATTATAGAAGCCACCTGTGCCATGCTTCATGATCAAAGCCTTTCGAAGTTCCTATGGGGAGAAGCTGCCAACACTGTCGTGTATGTTCAAAATAGATGCCCTCATCAAGCATTGGACTCCAAAACTCCCGAAGAAGTCATTATCAATAAGAAACCTGATGTTTCTCACTTTAGAATTTTTGGTAGCCCCGTGTATTTTCATGTGCCGAAAGAAAAGAGAAGCAAATTGGATGCATCTGGGAAGAAAGGAACATTTGTGGGCTACAATGAAACTTCAAAGGCATATAGAATCTATGTGCTTGGTCAAAGAAAAGTGGAGATAAGTCATGATGTCACCTTTGAAAAGATGTTGCCCTTGGGAAGATTAGGAACCTTCCTATTCCAAGGAAGGACAAAGAAGAAGATACAAGAAAGAAGGGAGAACCGCAAGATGAGCTGATGCTCGATGTTGAAGAACCGATGGATCCCATTGATCCACCTCCCCATGAGCCCTCCTCCTCAAAAAGAAGACCCTCAGGGGTTAGGGACACTCTCGAAGATGTCAAGAGACATATTGCACCAAGGGGGACATTTCGTGAAAGTAAGAAGTCGAATAGGTACCAAGGGTACTTAGCTGCCATGAGCACCATTGCTCAAACTGAGCCTTGCACATTCGAAAAAGTTGTGAAGCACCAAGTTTGGAAAGATGCTATGAACGAAAAGTATGAGTCGATATGAAAAATGATGTCTGGGATGTGGTCCCTAGACCCAAGGGCAAATCTGTTGTCACCTTGAAATGGCTCTTCAAGATCAAGCATGGCGCTGATGGAAGCGTTGAAAATTTCAAGGCCATGTTTGATGCTCGAGGCTTCTCTCAAAAGGAAGGTGTGGACTATGATGAGATATTTGCACCAGTTGCCCGATATACCACCATCCGTTCAATCATTGCCCTTGCTACCTCTCAAGGATGGAATTTACATCAAATGGATGTTAAGACAGCCTTCTTACATGGCTCACTTAAGGACGAAGTCTATGTTGAACAACCCAAGGGGTTCGAAGTTCAAGATCGAGAGACACATGTATGCAGGTTGAAGAAAGCCCTCTATGGGTTGAAGCAAGCTCCCCGAGCTTGGTATGAGAGGATCAACAGTTATCCGATGAAGCTAGGTTTTACAAGAAGTGAAGTTGATCCAACCTTTACTTTAAGGTTGAAAATGATAGACCTCTCATCTTGGTACTTTATGTGGACGATCTCTTTCTGACAGGTGCAAACCCTCTTATTTATCAATGCAAGAGAGAGTTGGCTTCCGAATTTGAGGTGAGGGACCTGGGATTGATGCACTACTTCCTAGGCCTGGAAGTTTGGCAAAAGCCAAGTGAGATTTTCCTTTCCCAAGGAAAATACATCGTGAAACTACTTGAAAGATTTGGGATGATGGATTGTAAGTCCATGACTACTCCGATGGAACTTAATTTCATGAATTTATGCAAAAGTGTTGTTGGGCCCGAGTTGGGAAATCCTTCTGAGTATCGTCAACTCGTGGGGACCCTAATGTTCTTGGTGAACTCCTGTCCGGACATATGTTTTTCAATGAATACATTGAGTCAATTTATGGTTGAGCCTCATCACATACATTGGGTTGCTACCAAGAATCTATTGAGATATCTCCGAGGCACAATCACCTATGGACTGAGATACACTGCCGGGAATTTCAGGCTCCATGGTTATTCTGATGCTAACTAGGCTGGCAGTGTGGTGGATCGTAAGAGCACATCTGGATGTTGCTTCTCACTAGGTTTTGCTTCAATATCCTGGATGAGAAAGAAGCAAAAATCAGTTGCTTTGAACACTACCGAGGCCGAATATATCATTGCTAGTATGGCCTCCTGTGAAGTTGTTTGGTTGAGGAAGCTCTTTAGTGAGTTGTTTGGGCATGTGTTGGATACCACTATTATCTACTATGACAACCAAAGTGGGATTTGTCTTTCTGAGAATCTCATGTTTCATGACCACTCCAAGCATATTGATATCAGGTACCACTTTATCCAAGATATGCTACAATGAAGAGCAATAAGGCTCTGTTACATTGGGACTGATGATCAGGTTATAGATATTCTTACGAAGCCCCTGGGGAGGGTCAAATTCTTAACCTTTGTGAACGACTTAGAGTCGTGGAGAGACCTCTTATGAGGGTCCCATTTGAGTTGGGTATTGAGCTCTGGGAGCTCTGGGGGGCTTGGGGTTACTTCCTGGAGCTATGAGCGACCATAGGGTGACTGGTTCACCTTCCCCTAGTGGTGCACTGTGTACAAGGTGAGTGGTTCACCTTCCCCCGTGATACCCCATGATGGTTGATATATGCATAAGATGAGTGGTTCACCTTCTCCCACCGATACATCCTACCCATGCAGTCCGGGACTCGTGGGAAGTATCTCTCATGTCGCCAATGAGTAGAGAAATGAGGATAGGGACCATAAAACTACCGATGGACGCATCGTATACTACCGTACTCCCTATGCTAGGATGTTTGATATTGATCTGGGATCAATGGAGACTGACTTCAGGTCAGTGGAGAGTGGTATGATACACTCTCAATCATTTTTTCTTCATTATTTCTTCATGGTTCAACAGAGCAGACTAGGGATGTCAGAGATGGTACAGATTGTCAAATGATTTGGCAGGTGGATTTCTCCATAATTGAGAGGGAGTGTTAAAATTGGCAACTAGGGCCAAACTCCACCTTGGACAACTCTTATGATGGAGATGATATTTTTATTAGATTCCTCTTTCCGAGAGGTGCAGGATTGATCTAAAGATCATCTCATTTTGATAAGTAGAAATGGAATTATGAATTTATTTCTTCTATGGACAAATTGTCAAGGTCGGCCAGAAGTCTAATGTAGGCACATGAAGCCTAACAGACATGTCTCTTCATCCTCAATGTTGTGTATATATAGAGGAGTCATTTTCCTTATTTGGTCACTCATCAATCACACATCCTTCTCTCTCTTCATCTAATTGGGTCGTACGAATTTCAGGGCAGCCTGTTCCTCTCCACATGCGAAGGTTTGACTGAGTTTTCTGATTTCTGCATTGACAGAGATGCAGTCAACTTTGACCAGCATTGATCGAGCAATGTTTGACTTCGTTTGACTGCGATTTTTGTGGGAATATCTCTATTTGGGCAAAGAACGCCAGATTTCCTGGGTTGTTTGACCAGCGTTGACTGCAACAAGTTTGACCGCACAGTTGATTATGCGTTGACCAACTTTGACCGAGAATTTCTAGACTGTTTTGGGTTGATTTGGACTGTCCCTGAAGGCCAAGTTGACTGGGTTTGACCGAGCTTATTTGGAGGAAGATTTTTCTTGGTTTGACCAGCATTGACTTTCTGGTTAAGGTATCCTGTTGACTTATGTTTGACTAGACTGTTTTTACAGTGATTGGGCAAGTAAATTTTGTATGATGTACTCTCTCTTTGCTGAAATTTTGAAGAATAATAAGAAGGTTTGATCAAAAGGTTTTCCCCACATTAGGGTTTTTCCCTGACATCCGCCAAATATTATGTCCTCTTGTCTTGGCTTGTCTTCTGCTTATTGTTTATGTTCTATCTTCATTTACTATCAATGTTAATGTGATTGCTAATATGGAAATTGATATTGGGCTAATAAGAAAAATTGAAGTAAATTGTTCTTAAGCATAGAGCATACCATTGTTATCTAAAACTAACAGAAAAGTACCTTCTAGAGAAGAAGATCATCTCAATCATAGTAGAGATCTTTTACTTCTTCGTCTCAAGCTCTTTCACTTCTTCAATAATGTGGGCTTCCTCCCTATCCTTCTTGTCCTTACTACATTTAGGACAATCTCTTCTATAGTGCCCAAGTTCATGACATCCATAGCATCTTAGCTTATCCATGCTCTTCCTTTTCCTTTGAAAACCAAACTTTCCAAATTTTCCTTTTCTTCTTGCCATAGCAGCATATGCTTGATTCTGCTCATTTGGTCCAACATCAACCTTTTCCTTCAGTCTGGTTTCTTCGATCTTATAGAGTGACCATAGATCTTGAAATGGAGTAGTTTCTTTCTTCCCAAATAAACTTTAAGTGAAGTTACCCCATTCTTTCGATAGTGCATTCAATACCATTGTGGTCATCTCTCTACTTCTCCTAGTTCTTGTAGTTGATCTTGAATTTCTGATATCCTCATAAACTATGAGGCTATTCCATCTTCCTTGCATATCTTCAATTTGTAGAGTTCTTGCCTTAATGAGATTACTTCTCCTGCAGTACTTACGAAAAACAACTCTACCAATTTGTCATATATAGCTCTTTTCTTCTTGAAATGCATCACTCCAATATTTTTTTTGCTTTAAATGGTTGCTATGTATTTTAGATGCTCAATTATTATTGAGGGAAATAACCTCATTAGTGTTACAATCTGAAAGTTCTATGCATAAATTTAAAATTCTTTGCAGAAACTTGAAAGTTCTATGCATAAAATTGAATGTACTTTGCTGAAAACTTAATGTACTTTGCAGAAAATTGAATGGAATTGAATGTACTTTGCAGAAAACTGAATGGAACTGAATGTTATATGTTAGAGTGCACTTTAATGGTAGCTTGTGGTGTTAGAGTGCACTTTAATGGTATTTATTTTCTTGAGCTGCCTTCTAAAATTGGGTAAAAAAGTGTGAAATATTGCTGTTGTAAATTCATATTTCAGATTCAGCCCAAGGCTGAAAGTTCACAGGAAATAGAACCGTTACACTTCACGGTTGAGGTGAAATATTTGAATTTGCATAAATTGCCCGGTTCACAAAAGTTTTATACTGAAGTAGGTTTTGAACATAAGCAGGCTTAGTCCATGTTTTGTCATGAGAGCAGCAATTGAAGGATTGAATCTACTTATAGACTTACTTATAGACTTATTTTCCAAATGTAGAAGTGTACCAGGCAACAGTAACTTCTAATTGACAACATTAATGCATGCATTTAAAAATGTTTTCATCGACTCTATTTCAATGCATTGAAACTTCAACAAAGCGGTAGTGTACCTCTAAGCTCTGTTAGCAGTTTTACGTGTGATGTTTAAACATTTCTAGAAAACACACAGAAAACTGTATGCTGCCAAAACATTGAACTCTCACCACTGTAATCTAGTTTGCCCAACTGCACAAACTGACCTTTAAAACGAACAGGAACAATCAGGCATTAATTTTTGTAAGTTTGCCATTTGAAAATCGCAACCAGAACATTAAAGTTTCAAACACAGAAATGCAAGTTTTGAGAAGTAATGTTGTTTATGTTTATCTTTTTAATATCCTTTGATACCCAACTTGGTCTATAAGGTCTAATATAACAAACACCAAATTTATTTAGAATAAAAAAAAAACTAGTGGGTTTTATATAAAGTTAGTTGTGTGATTGAAGAGAATACTCAAAATTGAAGGAAAAATAAAAATATTGGGTTCTATGGAGTTGGTTTGTGTGATTGGAGAGGATGCCCAAAGTTGAAGGAGAGTCAGAATACAGAAGAGAACCCCTCAATAGAGATATACCAATAGTTTGCAATTACAGACATCGCTATAGAAAGTCTAAGTCTACTTGCAAAGGGAGAAAAGATGAGAGAATACCCTTCTAAGGCTGAAAATGAGTCGCTCCTCTTCTGTCATGAGCTTCTTCCTCAACTTCTTTGCCCTACGAATTTCTCTAAGAGTCCTCCCAGTCTCTTTCCTCATCCTCCTCTCTACTTTGCTCCTTATGCCTGACATGCTGCGAAACCCTCCATTTGAAAATATGGATGGAAAACTAACTCTGCCGCATTCAGACCCATATTTTGCTGCTACGTATCCCGGATTGCACTCTTGCCCATGTCCAAATAACTCGAATCTATTTTGCCCATCATTGCAGAAGAAAAATGTGAGGCATCCAATATTTAAAAAAGAATGAGACGACTAGTTCTGCAATATTTCAAATCTTCATTTCAACAAATTTTAGTTCATTTCATTAGAATTAGTTTGCATACAAATTCCGCCTATCAATGCATTTTTTTTCAGTCTTCAAGTGAAAATAAATAAATGCCCATTTCCATGGCATTTCGCAGAGCGCGTTTCAGTTCACATTGGGAACAACCATTGAAAATCTGTTATGGTTTATAGGTTTAAGGATTTTTCTGAAACCAATATAATGCCTGCAGGAAATGAATAAGAAAACAGAGAGGTGATCATTGTTACCTGTGTTGTGAAGAGGATGAGGAGGCTGAAGATATGGTGGAAAGCGATTGCTGCGCAGCTCTGCAGATGACACGATGCCTCCTCCTTAGAGCTGCCAACGCCATCGCTGTTTCTCTACTTAGATTATCCCTCGGTCACACCATCTAAAATTCTTTGCCTCTTGACTGTGGACATACCGTTAATTAGCTCTCAATACAGATGAAAGCAAAACCTCCTGTGTTAAGTCATTGACGATGTTCATGGGTATGGCCATGAAGTCTCAGTGGGATAGGCACCTCAGCTGATCAAATGCAAGTCGCGAACCCTGCATAGCCAAAGTGGTCTCCCAATTTTCCCTGGTTAAGTAACTATTAACGTGGAACCTAATCCCATAATGTCTCTCAATTTCTGCTGCTAGAGTCGGTCATTGAGATGGAATTTGATCTGGTATGTGAAACCCAGTCCCACATTGTCTCTCAATTTCTCCTGGTAGAGTAAGTTTTATATAAACGCAGAACTTGTTCGGAGATTACTCCAATAGTGAGAGTTCTATGAGTAAGCCGTTGTCGGAGTTCTATGAGAAAGCTCGTAGAATATGTGACCGATGTTTTCGTTTATGCAATGGAATATGGAGTTCTTTCAAATGAAATGAAATTTGATCATTTACTCAGTAATATGAAATTTTTTTATTTAATTTTAAACACAATCGAAATAAAAGATTAATAATCCATTTTTATGTATTTTTAAAAAACCATGCTTATTGAAATAAAAGATTAATAAGTATTATTAAAAAGGGGAAAATTATATGTTATCATAATATCTTTCGGAAGAAATCATATAAGAGAGATTCTCGTCGACGCGTTTCGAACCAGTGAGTGTGGTTCATCTTCAAAATAAGATGAGGAATCTGATCTAGGCATTTAGATAAATAGATGTAGAGAGCTGCTAACTAGCCGTTAGGGATAATTAGGGCCATGCTAGGACAATCGGATATTCCTCGCTGCTAGCATGGCCCTAATTATCCCTAATGGCTAGTTAGCAGCTCTCTACATCTATTTATCAAAATGCCTAGATCAGATTCCTCATCTTGCCCTGAAGATGAACCACACTGGTTGATCCGAAATGCGTCGACGAGAATCTCTTTTATGTGGTTTGTTCCGTAAGATGTTATGATAATTATTATGGATCAGAAGTCTAAGTTCAAAAATTATACCTTGTTAAAAAAAATAAAAAAATAAAATTAAGTTATTAATGTGGTAATATTTTGTTTCATAATAGTGTAACTAATTATGTTATTATATTAATGGTTGGGTTGTATTTTAAAAATAATTTTTTTAATAGGGGTGGCCGGAGGGGAGGGATTCTCTTAAATCTTGATGGAGCATAAGAAGTAAATGGTTGGGTTGAATTTTAAAATTATTTCTTAATAGGGGTGGCAGGAGGGGAGGGATTCTCTTAAATCCTAATGGAGCACATGAAGTAAAGTATGTTTGGGGGCTAGGTCAAAAAATGAACAATCTTGTCGAAATGTATGGGCTTCATCTTGGCTTTTAGTTGGCTAAAGATCATGATATCTCTTCCATAGTTATCTTGGGGGATTCCCTTATCACAATCTAGCACTTTCAAATGGGGTCTCTTCCAGGGAATAACCTTCTTTCCTTTCTCCTTCAAAGAATTAACAACATCTTTGAGTCATTCTCACAAAAGTCTTACTTCCACATCCTTCACAACCAAAACAAAGAAGCAAACATTCAAGTAAATCAAGCATGTCACCTTGAATCAGGACAATGTGACATTAATGGCTCACTAGGTTGGGAGGTTATCCCATGAAAACTTCAAAGGATGTTTCTAGCCCGACCTTTCTTATTTTGATTGATGGAATAAATCAATATAACTATTATGCTACAAAATCACCGTATGTGCCCCCATCTTTTGCCCTTGATGCTTCCCTTCTTTGTAAGCAATTTGGTGACTCACAAGTGGCAATGGGCTCTAGTCACATCGCATAAGGTGGAGACCTATGGGGATGAAGGCCATGAGCTCATTTACTTAAGGCATGCGAATTCGATTGAATCTGGACTCCTCTACTCGTCCTCCTTCGTCTTCGTACCAGGCTTGACAGCTAACAGATGGGTAAATTTTATGAATCCCACATCGGTGTCGCTCCCTGAAGCATGGGATCTCACTGAAATTTGAGTTGCATTCATGGTGTATGATATCATGCTAATGATGCAGGGGTTGATTCGATATTATACCAATTTGAGTCGCGGTGACTTATATTCTGTCAGGTGGGTATTTCATTCCCTTACTCTTTTATAGCTCTAGTTCCTCCTTCATTTCTACAAATCACTAGCGTAACTCACTCTTTAATGAAGTAGTGAATACAAGCATTCCACAGGATGTCAATCTGGAAGTTTTAATCACAACGATAGTTGTTTCCAATTCTGACCGAAAGAATTCTCTACCACCCTACACGCATATTGCAACAGAACCTATGGATAGAGGGGATCATCTGCATGAATCCTCTTCTCTAGAATTATCCCTCGCGTTTCTCATCGGGCCCTCCCTCCAAAGGTATTTCTTATATGGTGCCTTATTTTCTGTTTTGAATTCCCCCTTTAGTTGGTCTGCTTCCTCCCTCTCCCCCTATGGATCTCTTTTTCAGTGTTGTGTCGCTCTGGACTTTCTAATGTGGGGTGCCTCCCTTGTCCATTCCTCTTCTCCCCCTTCTGGCACGCTTGGTCTCTTCACAGCTTTAGGCTTAGGCTCATAATGGAGAACAAAGACACTCCCTCCTCTGCCTTTGGACGCTCCAACCCTTATAACCTCTATCCTCCCCCGGCCCCCCATGTCGATAGTCATGATGAGATCAGTGAACTTCGCCAGCAGGTTTGTCAACAATCTGCCAATATTCTCTTCTTGAAAAAAGAAGATCAAAGTCACAAATCTAGGATAAATCAGCTGGAAGATTAGCTTGATGGGATTTGTCATCAACTTGCAAACTTGCAGTATTAGAGAAATTCATATGAAAATCAAAGCACAGCGAACAACGCCCTTGGTGGCCCCTCGGATAAGATTTCCATCTAGCCTCCTCCATAAGTTATGTTTGCATAATGTAAATGTATTTTGTTGTGTGGCCAATTCTGTCAAGCCTACAATAGTAGTAGTTTTTGCATTATGTACGATCGTAGTAGCAAACTTGATGTAAATTTTGAAATTCCTCTCATGTTCCTTCTTGAAGATCTTATATCTTGGAATCAAATGTAAAATTCTGTAAGTACTTTGTTGCAACTGGGCGCAGAGTAAATACCATAATTTTTCATTTCTATAAAAAATTATAAAATAAACATAATTTTATTATGAAATAGTGAAAATTTTATTATTTGAGCGAGAGGCTATTCTAAACCCATATGAGGTGATGTTATTTCGTCCATTTGCTTCAAATTGGAATTGGGACAGGTCTTTAAAAAAAAAAAAAAACAAAACAAAACAAAACAAAACAATGTCTACTACAATAAAAACATAAATGCTTATACATATTTGGTTAGTTTTAATTAAAAGTATTATAAAACATCAATAATCTCATTTTCATTATGCTCACTTGGTTTGTTGTTAATATTACAATCTTGTATGAAAAAGATGTAGTAAAAATGCTTCACTTTCACTCTTGGAGTTATAAATTAAATATTTTGATGCCTATGTGTGTGTATTAATGTTGACCTTAGTAAAATATTTCAATGCTCAAAGAAGGTAATTAAAGATAATAATTTAGTTACTTCTTATAAGAGGAATGTGTTTTCATTATTTATATTAAATATTATATAATAAATTATTTAGAAATACAATTTAAATAATGAAAAATTACATATGGTCTATATAGAGAGAGACATAAAACCACTATAGATCCATCTTAATCACAGAAGCACTAAAAGGGATTAAATCTCAAGAACAGGAGCGAGAGTGAATGATTGTCTTGGCTAGGGTTTCGGATTGCAAACCCTGACGTCCCTGTAGCAAAACTTCAGAGTCAGAAGAAGAAATCACCCGTACCTACCACGCACAGGCATGTTGGCAGAACTATGAGCACGACAACATGGGGGAGAGATCCCCTCCTACTGGAATGTAGCGGCGGGAGAAACAAGTAATCAAGGAACAACAGTAGCTAGCCATAACAGAGGTAGCAGCAAAGGACCTCCGGTTCTGGGAGCCCAATGGAAAGCACGCCTGAGAGGTCAATGTCTACCAAGGGCTACAAAAAAGCCGAGATTTATCATACCCAATAACAAACTAGAAACATATAGAAAATACATGAAAGACCATGCCCTAATCTGCAAGTTTATTGGGGTTTGGCCGGCAGAAAGGGATTTGGTCAAATGGATCCACTATAAATGGAAACCAAAAGGCCATATTAAGCTGAAGATGGGAGCTAAAGGCTTTTTCACAGTAATCTTCACTAATATGGAAAACAAGGAACAAGTCTTTGAAGAGGGCCCATACTTTTTCAACAACGCATGCCTCTTTATGAGACATTGGGAGGAATGTTACAATCCTGATCATGAAAATCTCCTAGCAGCACCTATTTGGGTTTGGTTATTTGCCCTATTGGTTGACTTGTGGGATCCAGAGATCCTAGAGGGGATTGGCAATTCCATTGGAAACTTTGTCAAGGTTGCAGACTCCACAAGGAAGGGAAGGTACACTTTATACGCCTGAATCTATGTCTACATGAATATAACATAGCCATTACTAGCATTCATAGAGTTGGAATACCATGATGAGGTTTGGCAACAACCCTTAGATTACGAACACATACCCTTCAGATGTCGCAAATGTGACGAGTACGGGCACATGTTTTGTGCATGTCCTTTGAATCAACACGAATCACCATAAGCACCTAGTGAAAATGGTGAGACCAAAGCAAAAGAAGATGCAGAGGATTTTCAGGAAGTCCAAAGAAGGAAAAGGAATTAGAAAAATCCATCAAATCCCAATCAAGGCCCAAGTGGAAAAGGCATCTGCAACCACAATTGATATGAGATCTTACAGGAGGACAAAGAGAGTGCAGAAACCCCTCAATCGAAGACAGGCCTGGAAAATCAACCAAACCCTCATAGGGGAGGGAGAACACTAAACAAAAAGTGGAAGAGGAAACTCAAGAAAAAGAAGTCACCATGCAAGCAGTTGATTAGGAAAACATGGAGATCGATAGCCAAAAGGAGGATCTTAGCACCGAAGAACAAGTGATGAAGAGACTATTGAGTGAATGGTGGCATCTTGATGAGAGATTTATCCGAGAGGACCAGAAACAGTTGTACAAAGAAACTTTCCAACAATACCAAGCCAAGCAGGGCATGCTAGTGACGGACCAACCAGAGCATCTGGGCTCCCAAGTAAGTCAATTGATGGAACAAGGACCTTAAGGGAAAGGAGGGAAGAAACGAGGAAGGAAAAACTTAAGTGAATCCATTCAAATGGTAGGGGAAATGTTGGTAAATTCTGGAAGGGTGGTGCCACTACCAGCGGTTTTCCACCAACTTAATAAACCTTTGAAATGATAATTACAACCTGGAATATCTAAGACCTCAATAGTGGGGGCAAACAATGGTATCTGAATGATAGAATTAAAAGATATAAGTCGAGCATTATGATACTCCAAGACACTAATATTGCAAAAGTAAATCTCAAAGAAATCCTAAAGAGCTACAAACCTTATTATGAAGTAATAACTCAGGATGCTAGGGGCAGTGCGGGAGGCCTGGCTATCCTATGGAGCCTAGTGGAGGTAATATTTGAGGACTAGGTTAGTCTCCCAAGGATACTCTCAGGTAAATTTTGACATATTGGATCCAGAGATTGAGTCCTCTTGACAGGGGTCTATGGGCCTCACATTCCAGGAGAAAAATGGGTTTTCTTACAGAACCTCACAAAACTGAGAAAGTATACCATGAAGATCTTTGGATAGTAGGTGGATATTTTAATATGATATCATCGTTAAAAGAAAAGAGAGGAGGTATATGTCATACAAAGGAAGACATGGAAGCATTTGGGGATCTCATAGAGGATCTGCACCTAGTGGACCTCCCGACGAATAATGGAGTCTATGCCTGGAACAACCAACAAGGAGGAACTCATCAAATTTCTTCCCGGTTGGACATGTTTCTGATCTCGAAGCAAGTCATTAGCACGGACATTTTTTTCGAAGCTTCAATACTTCCATGCATGGGATTTGATCATTGGCCCATCCGATTGGAGATGGATTTGAAAATGGACCAAAAAATCACCCATTCAAATTCAAAGCTTTTTGGTTATGAAACCCCAACCTAATGGAGAAAATCAAAGAATGATGGAACAACATTGAGGATAAAGGAAGAAACCACATGCATACCTTCCAATTGAAGTTAAAGGAGATCAAACACAAGAGTAAGAAATGAAACCGGGAAGAGTTTGGCCATATCATGAAAGACCAACACTAGTTGACTCACAAAATCTAGGATTTACAACAGTAGCTCATCCAACATGGTAAAACTGATAAACTTGCGGAGGAAGAAGGGAAGTTAATCAATCGGTTAGAAGAAAGGAGAAAAGAAGAAGAGATACTATGGAAGCAAAAATCAAGAGTTAGTTGGTTGTGTGAAGGAGAATGGAATACTAGTTTCTTCCACAAAGTTATGATTCATCTTCAACAACATAACCGGATCTACTCTCTGAAGGATGAAGCTGGAAACTGTGTGGTCCAACATGA
>APFE031478209.1:36425-48945 GCA_000404065.3 Pinus taeda | reverse complement strand
GTCGTCACCTTGATTATTTGCAGTCGGTGTAGGTCTATCACCACCTATACCAGCTTCCTAAGCAAGTCTCAAACCACATCTCTTCAAAACAAGCTTTAGAAATGAGAGAAAGACATCAAAAAAGCAATGTAACTCTGGTTCCACACTTTCTCTCTCTATTGCCTATGGGCCCGCACCTTCTGTTCAGAATATCTATGTACTTATATACTCTGTATGTAAAGGGGAGGGTGCGTACCCCTGTAAAAGTCAAAAGGCACACTGTTTATCTTAAAAAACTCATCTTGTGTTAATTCTAGAGTTTTCTAGAAGCATTTGTTACGTGGATTGTTTGCTCCAAGTGGTTCATGCATCCCATGAGAGCAGGAACTAATCCCTTGTTGAGAGGAGCTATCCCTTTGAAGGAGGAGCTAGCAACTGACCTCCATTGCACTATAAATTGAGGCATTGGGTCAGTAGCCGAGGAGGTTAGAAGTTGAAGTTTTGAGGGTAAATGCTAGTGAAATCAAGACTTCCTATTTGAGCTTAAGAGGAGAGATTACTTACCTTTTTGGCTTCATTAGGGAGTGAGTGAAGCTTGTCAAAGTAGAGGAGACTTCTTGTTGGACCCTGGGAGGAGCTTATACAGCGTCAAGGCAAAGGTTGTAAGGTTTTTCTCCTTTTGAATTAATACAATCAAGCTCATTTTTCTCAACAAGTATCTCATGTTATTTGTTTCATGGACTCCTTGACTTTCATGTTAAATATGTTTTATAATATTGGATATTCAAGTGCTATTTAATCGTTTGCCTTGTTTGTGCTCGCAGGTTTGCGACAAAGGAACTTACTTGGCTCAAAGGAGCGAAGGCATCTCCAAACTTGCGTTGGACATGAGGTAGGCTCTAAACACATTTGTTTGCCATTATTTATAAAGCGCATTTATAGAAAGATAGTGTCTGGTTGGTTTGTTTGTCATTAGGTCTTCATTAGATTATAGGAAGGTCTATCTTGTCCGCAAGATTGACTCATTCCGCGTGACATGGGGGATTTTCAGAGACAAAGAAATTTAATAGGAGGAAAAAAATGAACACGATGGGATGGATGCAACACAACGATGTCTAGAACATTGTAACCAGATTCAAGGTGACTCAGAACATACTCCATAGAGACAAGGTTGAGTCATCTCAGATGCTATAAACAAGAGTGACTTATTTATGTTGCCACATGGGGGAGGCCTCAAGGGGACACTAAAAAAATGAGTAAATCATCGTTACTCATGATAAAAATTGACATGTGAGTCAACCCATCAATGGGTAAAGTGGTACCAGAGTATAGATTTCTCAAATGAAGAAAAAATGGTTTCTTGGTGAAGTTTAAAATTACCAAAAAAAAGGGAGACCAATTATAGAACTCAACGATATCTTTCGTTTTGTGGTAACAATTCATCAAATAGAGATATGGTTTGGTCACAATGCGTGATGGAAAAACTATGGTTTTTCCTATAAAAGGGATTTTTGCCCCAAAATTCAATTCATTTTCATAGCGAGATGTTGGATAATTTGGAGAGGAGGAGAAGGCCCTAAATGTTGTGGAGATTGTAGCAAAAAAACTAACCATCAAAATAAAGGTCTGCAAGTTGGAGGTAGGTGACCTTAGCCTTACTCATCATTTTTGATGGATAAGATTTTCAAGTTAGGGCTTCAATGCTCTGACGGAAATTGATTCTCTCCTTTACGGTTAGAGTGCACTTTTTGGGCCTTGATATGTGTTTTGGAACACATAAAATGGGGCAAGAGGTGCGTCCAACACAATTTTGAAGGAAAAAATTGTGTTCTAGACTGATAGGAAGAGTAGAACGGAGGGTCTCTGTTGAGTTGAAGCTTTGTACCCATGATGTGTGCCTTTGACTCTGAATTGACAAAACATAATGGTATGATGTAGATATGGCAGGGCTAAAGATGTAATGGTGAAAAAGATATTTAGAGACTCTTCCTACTGAGATTCGGGGGGATCAGCTACTCAGAGGGGTTTTGGCATGGTATGTGGTGCTAGAGATGTCGGAGGACCCATTGATGAGAGCTTGTCAGCCATTGCTATGGAGGATTGTAATATACTAAGACCCAGATCAAGAGGCATTTGTATTACATGGGAATAGTATGAAGATCATGATCTAGGACATATATTTTCTGATAGGATTCTCCCCTTGGGGGTTGTGGGGGAGATACATCTAGTGCTACCTCGTGGGAGGCATATAAGATATTTTGTTGATCGCCATTGTGTACTGGGTGTTCATGCAAAGGAAATAACCATTCAGATAAGTCACTTAGAGATGGTTGAGACATGAGCTACAATGGTAATAGTGTTGTAGACCTTGGGTAGACATCCCTTCCATCACATTGCTAGGGCGGAGACGATGTTGGTCGAGAGTGTGTTGGGACCTACTATGGGTGGCTCCAGATGATGCTGTTGTTGTTGAATCAACAATTGGCACTATGAAGGCGAAGGAATAATGATAAATATCAATTTGGGATCGTTTTATGATCATTCTTCTTTGAGAAGATCCTAACCATCTGCCCTCATATACGAATCCATGATGGGGGCCCACATGAGCCAAAGATGCACCGCTGGGGGCAACTATTGCAATGAGGTGGAGGAGGGGGAGTTGAGTGGGTGTTTTGACCTGAGTGTTTTTCACATTGGGACCATATTCCAATGTACATAAATTATTATCTGTATAATGGAACGAACTATCAGGGAGATCCTGACTTACCACTTCTGTCAGGATGAGCATGGGGCCCAAATGGTAAGTGATTTCTCCTTAGCCTTTTATTCCCTCTCGATTATGTCGACAAAAAATGTTGAAACTATAATGCTTGAATGTGAAACGGGAAGTTTCTATATATTTGATGAATTTATAGTTTAATAAATATGTGTATGTGGTACTAATTTATAAACTTTTGTGGTATGAATACATAACACCGATGAGGTCGACAGGATATACAGGACAATGTGCAACACCTAGGGTTGCAGATCTGGGTAGTTCCACATCACAATATAGATCAAATAGTGATGCTCTACTGGAGGACCTTTGACATAGATTCAATTTTCTACTAAATGGGGTGACAGAGCGTGGGTGGAAGGAGTTAGAATATCGGTATACAAATGAGTGCACTGTTCTTCCCTAAGAGTGGCAAGGAATCAAGTGGGGCATTTTATGGCCAGTCAGGAAGTTCGAGACCTACGGGTTGGTGGGATGGAGCCATTGGCTTGGAAGTCTCAAGATTATAGTGATTAGGCATAGGGACATCTGGGCCCCTATTCTTGTTTTATTGTAACATGTGAATGAGCATGTCAGATGTATTTAGAGTAGTGGACTCGAAACATTATATGTCAGATATTATGATAAAAAACATGGTTATGCATATTTTTGTGAAGATTGTAGTTCGTCATTTGTTTATTCTATGAATGTCTTCTTATATATGCATGTGATAAATTCAAATCTAGAATATTATTTGCAATTGTATCTACACAGTGATTTTGGGCTCTAGGAACATGACTGAATGTAATAGATTCAAATTGACATCCCAAAAGCTTAACTCATAGATATTTTCTAAATATGACAGGAATACACACATTATAAATGTGTTTAATTGCATGAAAAGTAGCAAGGAATCAAGACAAACATGAAGATGAAGGATTCAATGATCAAGGGAATTGAATAATAAACCTATCCTAACATCACATTTAGCTTAGTTATTGGTGGTAGATCTGATCCAAATGTTGTTGGAGTGGACTAGCAAATTCCAGGGGGTAAAATGGGCCAAGCTGCCAAGGCTAGATTCCTAGAGAAGCAACTCGCACCATCAGCATAACTGATATGAGGTGTGGATGATGGACCCATCTGAAATATGCAAGAAGACAAGGAATGGGGGAGACAAAAATGGAGGAAAATGCCAACCACGATGATAAATATTGTCACCATTGAGGAGGTAGAGAGTGGATTGATGTTGAATACACCATCAATCATCACGAGGAATATAGGGGTAGTGAACTTATGGGTTCACAAAGAGGTGAGGACAATGTTGGACTCCACATCATATTGATCATGGGTTTGTTACAAAAGAAAGTACACACAATGGTGCATATCATCCCAAGGATAATTAGAGGTATTCACGGCTTCCATGATGTCGTTAACAAAATGGAAGATGGGGGGATTGGAGGAAGAGAGACCACGTGATAAATAGGAGCTACCTAAGGCATCTTCATAAGAGACAAGGTTCACATACACACTGTGAAGGCTGGGAGATAGGTGACTACTAGATGTGACATCTACCGTTGTTGAGACCAGAGTGTTCATTGAAGAAGGTTCAAAAGGCTCACAATATGAGACATCTAGAGAGTTTCAATATATCAATCCCATGGATGACAACAGGTAGAGAATAGAAGCAGTACAATCTCTCATCTCAAATTCCGGGGGAGGGATCATGATGGGTGGTTGAGGGACATCGTTCTGTGACATGGGAGTGGGAAAAGAACCCGTAGGTAGAGGAGAGGTGGAATCACTACGAGCGACCTATAATTCTCGAAGCACTTGAAGTGTATCACGAAAATATTCGATACGAGGACAAAAATGAGAATAATGGCCACAATTATTGATGAGGATCATCAATAAGTAAATCACAAGGGTCATAATTACATCCTCTATCTTTATAACTATCTCTTTCTCATATTTATTTACAATATTTGTTATATTATTCTTAGTGGGAGGGGTATAATTTTTTTTGTTATGTCATGTGGCCTAATATGGTATAAATGCAGGAAATATAGCAATTTTGAGATGATTTCAATGTAGAAGCTCGGAGTAGACAATAGGGAGAGATTTTAGGAGGTTGTCCACCTCCTTAACTCCCTCAATACACCAAAATCACCACATTGTCTCTCATTACATCGACGTCAGGCAACCAAAAACGATGAGGTCATTGGAAACCAAGAAAGTGTAGTTAAAGGAGAACAAGATCCACCCTTCTTGAGTTTTCAGAGACAAACGTTCCTATTTTCTAGGGAGATGTTGGTAGCTACACTCTTGCATTAATAAATATTCCAATGTGCTCATTAGGATTTGAACTTTATTTGCAACTAAGAGGCTATTGAGCTCAAGCACTTTATACTAATTTTTTTAACTCATTATATGATGTATTTGACATTGATGCAATGATAATGAGAAGTTTCTTATTGATCAATCACTGAGTTAGTTCCATAGGGCTTAGGCTCTTGGGTTTGGGCCCAACCCTAGCGTCTTAGGTCCCTCTTATGGAGTGGATTTTAGCTTAGAATTTTTATTAGTTCTCTGAATTTTATTATAATATAATCCTTGAAAATTCTTGTGATTGCTACCTCTATCTCATCTCTCGCATGGGAGCATGAATGGAAGAATCTACAATCACAACCCAAAAATGTTATGTTTATGATTTCTTAGAAGAAGGACTATATTAGTCATCCTCGTTTTCATATGTTTACTGTAGCTTAGAAGTTTATTCATTGACTAAATAAGCACTTTTCTCATAAATTAGATAGTGTTTAAATTCAACTAATCTTTTCTACCATTAGTTATTTTACTTTGTAAATGATAAAAGACTATGTGCATGTGATGTTTCAGGGCTGTTTGGATCTTTAGGAAAGGGGCCTTTCACCATCTTCATCCAAGACTTCTTCACCCTCTTTGATGTATGCAAAAATTATGTTCTTGAGCTCATTCCCT
The DNA here is from genome assembly GCA_000404065.3 of Pinus taeda. NCBI lineage: Eukaryota > Viridiplantae > Streptophyta > Pinopsida > Pinales > Pinaceae > Pinus > Pinus taeda. The sequence goes on along the minus strand of APFE031478209.1, from coordinate 43,211 downwards.
TAGGTCACCATGAGCAACCCTCTTAGTCCAAAACATGCCTTATTGAGGTGTTGAGCTTCACTAGGGGTGTTGACCACCTCTCATCCATATACCACAACCTCCATCGACCTTTCCATCCTTTGATCTCATCATTCCTACCTTCGAAACCCTCTGGACATCCTTCCTGTAGCATTACAAAACTTCCTGTAGCAATACAGGGCACCTGTAGCAGCTTCCTGTAGCATGCCTGTAGCAGCGTGTTTTACCCCTTGTTTTGACCAATGATGCCAGTTTGACTTATTTTAGGAGTAGGTTGAACCCTATCTTGAACTCCATGATCAAGGGCAATACCTAGGCCATTCCAGCCATCCTTTTCATTCATTGCAAGATAGAAAACCATTAGTTTGTTTATCACAGATTTAACACAAATAGAACATTGATTTATATGCAAGTGTGAACTAGATAGATGATGTATGGAATCTTCAATTATGATTTGGTAGGGTAGTTTCTTGTTTACAAGTGGAGTTGGTAGCTAGATGGTTTATTGAAAGATAGTGTAGTTTCCTTTATGTAAGTATTATAGCTCTTATGTTCTTTCATGAATTGATTCAATAGAATTTACAAGTTGATAGCATCTACAAGTTGAGGTTTAAAAAGCATTTACCATTATTTCATTAGAGATAGATTTTGAATTTCACCTTTAGTAGTTAATTTCCTTCTATTTTAGTAGGAATAATGGTCTTGGAGCACTATTGATCAAATTTCCTAGTTGAGGGTGGCATGAGTAGAACACCATCTACTGTGTATATAGCATTGTCACCTTGAAGTTTGTATGAACCTCGAGTTGATAAATAGAGTTGAGGAGCCGTTGGGAGTTGCAGCACTCTTGGTGTAATACCAGGGCTCAACACTTTTTGGGGTCATTGTCGGGGAGGTGTCTACGTAGATGTTATTTCTTCTTAAGCATTATCTTTTGTTTTGCATTCAGTTTTGAAAAAATCATATAAAAGAAAAAAAATATTTCATGCCCCGTAGGAAGACAGATACTTAAGGAAAATTCTTACCTAACACTTCCACACCCTAAAATAGTCAAACTTCACTCTTCTTCGGTCAATGTCAGCTTCCCTCTCTTAGTACAGGGAAGTTAGAATACCCTTTAGGTGAACAATTTTAGATCTTTGAAGAACCTATTGGGGAAGAAGAAGAACCCATTTCACCTACTAAATCCATGGCTAAAAACATGAACAATGAGGTGTTCCCTATCACAAAGACTAATGGAGAGGCTGGAATGAAGAATATAAGGCCTACTACCCTTCCACACTTCCATGGTTTAATCTATGAGAATCTTGATACTTTTATGTTTGAATTTTCTTTTGTCTTTAGGAGTTATGACTATGCCTTTGATGACCATAAGTTGAAGTTATTCCCATTTACCATTAAGGATGCAACCTTGTGTTGGTTTATGGGTTTGCGTGGGGATAACATCACTACTTGGGCTCAAATGCAACAAGAATTTAATAACAAGTACATAGACTACTGTAGGACCAAACAAACCAAAGAATAAGTCTTTAGAATGAATCTTAGACCTGATGAATCCCTAGAGAACTATGAGGAGAGATTTAAACTTAGTTATAGTAAGGCCAGATGCACTCTTGATCCTGAATCACTCAAGCTAGTTCTTCTTATAGGGATTAGGGCAGACATGCTAGAGACCCTCAACATGTTTTCTGTGGGAGACATCTATGAGTTATCCTATGATGGCATCAAAACAATGTTCAAAAACCATTCTAGGGTTGCTAGGAAGAAGGGTAGGGATAGTAAAGCTTTGATCGGTTCCTCTCCTTCCACAACATCCATTAAGAATAAGATTGGGAACATCTTAGAGGACTTTAAAATTGAAATGTTGTATACCTTTTCATTGAAAATGGATACCATGCGAATCAAGAGGAGACATGAGGAACGAGAGAGGACCCTAACTATTTTTTTCCCTAGATGCACTAGAAGGCACCCCAGAAATGAATGTGCATTAACTATCATAGAGGTTTGCTCAACCTGTGAGGAAAACCATGCCATAGGAAAATTTCCTTATTTTCATGGTTTAAAATTCGTATACCAATGTGAAAAAGGTGGGGCTGAGAAACTCTGCTTTATACACCAAAGGAGGCCTCAATGATCTCAGCCATATTAGCAGGGCATGCAAGGTGCATCTTACTCTTATTACCATCCCAACCAGAATGCATCCTTGCCAACCTGGTACTCTTCCACTCGTCCATCATGGTCCACACCTATTTCTTGGCCTCATGCTCCTCAATATCCTCCTCAACCTCTAAGTCATCCATTTCATCCATATGCTTCTCAACATCCTCAATGGAATAACCCATCACAAGGGTTGAGGCCTCAACTCAACTAACCTCTTTCTTTACTACGTCCACCTCCATCTCAACCACAATTCACTCATCCTGCTCAACCCAAGAAGCCTCATATGCATTCTCAACCCTATCCAAACCTGAATAATGGGAAAGCACTACAGTTCTACAGTGGAGAGACATATTACCTTGCCTATGATATGGAGATTCAAGAAATAAACCTCCAGCCTTGAACAGTGCTTCCTGATAACCAACCTCCATCTCCACCTAAAGAACTTGAAGAGGAAAAGGAATATAGTATCTCTCAAATAAATCCACCTCCCTTTTCTAAGAGATTAATTTATCCTAACCAACACACCCTAGAAGAGACCAAACTTCTAAGAGAATTGAATAATCTATGTGTTAAAATACCCCTCTGTAAAGCTATTAAGGATGTTCCCATCTACAATATGCCTATCAAAGAGAAAATTTTTAAACACCCTAGGAGGAGAAAAAGTGACACCCTCACCATCAATGTTATTGGTCAATTATCTAATTTAATGTTGGGGAGAGTGATTTGTCCAAAATATTTAGACTATGGAACTCTAGTAATATATGTTCACTTTTATGACATCATTTCCCTCATACCTTGATTGATATTGGGGCTGACATCAACGTGATGACTAAATAAACCATGTTAAAACGAAACCTCCAAGGATCCCTGAGAAATACCACTACATTGCTGCAACTTGTAGATAGATCCATATTGGCTCCTAAGGGAGTTGTTGAGGATGTTATGGTCTCTATTGACTCCTGGGAGTATCCTTCTAACTTCTTGGTTCTCTAGCCCAAAACCAAATTCAATGGTTATCCTCTCATCTTAGGAAGGCCAAGGTTAGCCACTACTAATGCTGACATTAGTTGCAAGGCTGGGAACATGACCTTTAAGAATGGAATTTTCTCCAAACAATTGGTATTATACCCTCATACTCAACCATCCATTGAGCATGAATTACCCTTATGGCTAGAAAAGGAGAAGGAAGATGAAGTGTATCATACACCATCCCATCCACTATGTAACCTAGATGCTGTTATAGGAGGTGGGCAACATGATGAACATGACCTCATTGACCAGATCGTCGAGAACCAACCCTCGAATACCATGCCTCTTATTGAGCTTGTAAAATAGTCTGAGAGTTGTCCTTGGACTGAATTATGCTTACTTGACCCAAGTCCTTCCCATATCAAAGTTGTAAAATTTGGTCCATACATAACCTTAAATATCAACCCTTCTCTCTCATGCAACCAAGCAGAGAATTTGTGGAAAATGATGAGAGAACACGTAAGTTATTTTTCTTGGAAATATAAAGAAATGAAGGGGTTGCATCCGTCGATGTGTACTCATCACATCTACATCAAGGAGGGGTGAAAATTTGTGCACCAGCCTTAGAGGAGGATGAACCCAATCCTCAAGGACATAGTAAAGGAAGAATTGTAAAAGTTATTGGACGTAGCGTTCATATACCCCATCTCACATAGTGAGTGAGTTTCTCCTCTAGTTTTTGTTTGAGAGAAGAATGTGAAGTGGAGGATTTGTGTAGATTACACAGAACTAAATAAAGCCACCAAGAAAGACCATTTACCTTTTTCTTTCATTGATCAAGTTTTATATGGTCTTGCATGGAAGCAATTCTTCTCTTTCTTAGATGGATTTAGTGGTTATAATCAGATCCAAATCAGTCGTGAGGATGAGAACAAAACTAAATTTACATGTCCTTCACGTACCCTTGCTTATAGGGTCCTCTTTTCGGTCTATGCAATACCCCTGCCACTTCTCAAAGGGAAGTTTTGAGCATCTTTACTGAGCTCGTCCATGACTGTGTACAGATCTACATGGATGATTTCACTCCCTATGGGTGTGAATTTCTGGAGGCTCTCTCTAACCTAGGAAAGATCTTGAGGAAGTGCATTGAAATGAACATATCGTTTAGTCTTGAGAAATGTGAATTCTTAATGAATGCAGGGACTATTCTTGGCCATTTAATATCTCACGAGGTAATATAAAGGACCCAAACAAGATTTCCATTATCAAAAGTGTCCCTACTCCTCAAAAGCAAAGGGATGTTAGGAGTTTCTTAGGCATCGCTAGATATTATAGGAGGTTTATCAAGGACTTTAGTAAAGTGGCTTCACCATTTTCTTTATTGTTGGCCAATGACTCATAATTTTGCTCGCCAAGGGGCCCTTGAGATCTTGAAAGAGAAATTAATCACTGGAACCATACTTAGGGGCCTAAATTGGGCTTTGAATTTCCATATCCATGCTCATGCATCTGCCAAAGTTGTGGGGGTCACCCTGGGACAAATAGATGGAAAATTACCTTATGCCATTTAAGGTTGTGTTACACCTCATGAGAGAGTTCGTGGCTATGTGGGAATGTGTGCCCGATACATTTTCAAATTGGATAAAAGTAATTAAAATTAAGGGTTGTAAGTACAAGCCATGAAGGCTTTTAATAAAAAAATTTGGTTCTGAAATCCTAGCCATCCCAAGAATAATGGCTAGAAAAACTCTTAGAGTTGCAGAATGTTGGACTAGAGGAGTGGATTGAAGAAGAATAGAAAAGAGAGTCCAAATTAGGCACTTAAAAATTTGAATTTAGATTATTGCCGAAAGAATAATGCAAGAATAATAAAATGTGAATGAGGCTCCTTTATGTGGAGAGCTTTATTAAGGGCTTTAAGATTAATTGTCATGAGTACAATTAAGTAAGTTCACTAAAAGTTAAACTGAAGCACGAGTTGCATCTTACACTCTCTGAAAGAAAAAAAACATAGATGAATATTGAGTCATGAAAGAAAAATAAATGTTGCAACTTCCCAAAACTCGAATCAAATTGCAATATATTTAAGCTTCAAAAATATTTTTGGATCAAAATAGTCCTCACGACAGAACCCCTCAACAATGTCATTTCTAGGATTTTATCTTCCCTCCCGAGCCTAACTGCGAGTTTAAGAACTGATGCTTGATTTAGTCACAAATTTGTTTTTAAACCATTATAAAAATTGTTTATTAAAAATATAAAACTCTATTTTTGTTAAATTAAAATGATAAATATTAAAGTAAAAATATGTACATAGTGACCTTCGTTAACAAGCATATCATGATTCTTTGTCATAAAATAATATATGAGTTTCAATATCTGGTTTTCAAGAATCATTGAAAGTATGAATGTAGATGTGGGTAGTGGTGTTGTACCCTTTTATGACTTGGAGAAACCACATACGACTTTTGGAAACAAAAAAAACCACTTAGGAACCACCCCTCGTCGTTTGTGAAAGTACGAGGGATTGTTGTCCCAATCGATTATAGCCATTGATTTACATGATGGAGGGTTTTGTGATATTCACCTCCAGGACCACTCCCCATCTTATTGTTCACGCACTTTGTCCTCCCGGAAATCCATTGGATCAAGGTAGGAATGTTATGAACACTCAAAGTTGTAACCTCTCTAGAATGATAATCCTATTTTATACAACTTCAAGGCATCTCACATTAGATCACTTTCACCATGGTTTGATTATTCATTTGTGTTTAAGTTGTGACCGATCTTTGAATATCAAACATCGTTGACTTTCTATAGAGAAACTTTGATTCTCTGCGTAGTGAATGCAATGATATTGTTGAAAATCTCAAAAGGCTCCAGCGTCAACTTTTCCATTGGGAGATCGTTAAGAAGTATCTGAAATGAAATGGTCAGGATTGATCCTTCGACCTGTCGATTATCATCTAGTGATTATTGAGATTTTTGGTTTTAATAAATTGGGCAAAAGTCTCATGTAGGTGACAACAATAGGATTTGTTTCTAGATTAACTCTATTTTGTTGGGAAAGAGTTAATGCATCCTATATTTGTTGTGAGAGAATTTATGAGTCAGTTTTACTCTCTTAGCTATAAAAATATGCCCATACAGGATATTGTATGATGGTAGAGAGAGTGTTATAGCTCCAAATCTCACTATTATGGTTTGTGATACTGCACTCATGGCCTAGGGCAACCCCTCCTTCTAAACCTGGTCCAAAATCTAAAAAACAATGTTTTATTCCCTGTACGCGACATTGCCCTGAGTTAAACGCGTGTATATGTGGGTTCATATATACCCAACCCGCGTATATGTATTAAAACACTTAAAAAAATATAAAACTCCTTATTTTCGGGCGGAGATCGTGGGTTTTACCTGCTGATCACCTGTTAGTGCTCGTGGCCTCAACTGTTCCCAACCAATTCCTAACTAAAAAACTACTTTGGAATTGGTATAAAAAGACACCAAAGGGAAGGCCTAAGGGAGGAGAGAATATAGAGAAAGGTTATTATACTGATATTTCCCCCTGATCAGGTCTGAAGACCCTTGTGCCTTCTGCACTTCCCCCATTTTGTACAGGAAACCCTTGTTTCCTTGTGA
>APFE031478209.1:1889-30043 GCA_000404065.3 Pinus taeda | reverse complement strand
CATCGTAAACGTATCTCGAGTGTACATATGTCCTCCAAAAAATATACAAAATTGGAACTCAAATGCCCTTAATCATATCCGGCATATCTAATGCCCCGGCTCAGGATGAGCGGCCAAGTAGTTAGCTATCGCGTTGGCTACACGCCGAAAAGTGCGAACCCAGTCACATGGCATGCCAACCACATGACGCTGCATATCCTCCGGAAGGTCCTCTATAGCAGCCATCGGTACTCGACAGCTCAGTCTAGTCAGGTGTCGCTGGACGTTGTGTAGAGTCCGTTCCGTCCCAGCAGCCACCTCTTCGACTCCTCGGCCGCGTTGTCTGTGCTGTGGGAGTCCATCTGGTCGTACTGGCCCAATTTTTGGATCATGGTCATCATATTAGTCATTTGAATCTCATCAAAAATATTTTTCAAAATGCATCATTATATATGAAAAATCCAAAAAAATTATAAAATAAAAAATCCTACCGATCTTGCACCACGCTGCATCTGGCGGTAAAGCTAGGTCATGATCTCCTCGGAAGTCCAGCCCGACATAGGGGTAGTGGTCTACGGCGATGATCTGTTGATCCCACTAGGTGAATAAATCATCATCGAATGCAGTCCTAGGAACCTCCCCACCCCCCAGACGTTTCATCAGATTAGCCCACCGGCCCATGCGTGGATCGTGTGGGGTGCTGATGGAAACCGCTACCCTGGGACGGAGTGTGGGAATCCTCTCGAAGAAAAAGGTGCAAAAGAGAGTCCCGTAGCCAAATTCTTTGGTCTGTCCCCTCTTAATGGAAGTAAGCTGGCTCTTCATGCTGGCCAGAAGAGGAGTGCATGAGTCAAACATTGTGGTGAGACAATCCACTGCCACAGTCATGTTGAGACGTGATGCCTGATGCAGTGAGGATGACCCATTCACTCAAGCTATATTGAACAGGATGATCCTTAGTGATAAACTCTCAACGTGTGCAATGGAGATCTGGCTCCCAACTTTCTTGGGATGTCCTGGCCAGTATATCTGTACATAGTCCTCTATAGTGAGGCTACTCCGTGTCCTGACCTGGGACTGTACTACCTCTCCCCTTCGGGAGAGGCCTGTGATAAAATATATGTCCTCCACTTCCACTCTGAGTGGCATCTGATCAAGCATGAAGGCTTCCTCATCGACATCCCAATAGTCAATGAGCATTTTAAGCAGTCGCACATTGGCTTTCATGTTCGGCAGTTTGAAAAATTTGAGCAAGCTCATCCTCGTAAAGCATCCAAGGCTTGAGGATCATTCATAACCTCATTATCAACCGCTGCATGTTCCCTTTCATGCCATGTGATCGACATCCTGAGAAGAAATTGAATTTTCAACCGTTAGTTTTCATTTAAATTAGCTCATGACGTATACGCGGGTTACTGTATACACAGTCGTGTATAGGGCCCACGTGTACATGGGTTTCATATTATCAACCCGCGTATACACCGTGGTGAAATTTTGATCAATAGTTCAACGGTGAAACATCAATGGAAAACCTTAAAATTAATCACAATGAATTGCAAGCTAAGTGTAAGGGTTACCTGGAAGATTTTGTGGAATTTGAACGGTCGAAATTGAAGAACGAGAAATTTGCTCCTTTTGCTCCAAATATTTGCTCTCCAACTCAAAACATAACAATGGTGAGTCCAAAATCCTTTTTATAAGTTTTGAAAATGCAAAATTTTTTAAAAATATCATTTTGTTTGGTTTCATGTGACTTTTAACTTGGGAGCTTGGAGTGTCGAGATTGGTTTGCTTTTCAGGACATTTTGGACATTTTTTGACTTTTCTGAGATGGTTCCATGACTACTGACCCGTCATGGTAGGTATCATTTTTTCACTGGCATATAGGTTAGGGATATCACTTTTCCGTTGCATTATGCATACTAGCCTCCATCAGTCGATACATATGCCATAGGGTCGATCCCATCGTGTTATGGTTCATAAGCCATCTTCACTCGCCGATTTTTTAAATCATGACGCGATGGTAGAGCCATCCTTTTCATGGGCATCGTAGTTAGCACCTCACTGAAATTTGTTGCCCATGCCGCTTCAATTTGAGTAGGCTCGGGAGTCCTCTGTAGTCCCGCCATGACTTATGTGTTCAAGACTCATTCCTCTTAGCTTCTTCACTTTGTTCTGGCCTTATACCCTAGAGGCTCCTTTGTGTTGAGTTGTACTGCTGCATTGCATATTGACCATTTGCACCTTTTGGCCTAGAGCCGGCTTCACTTGGACTCGTGTTTAAGCCAACTTTCGACCATGACGACTGCAAAAATCAACCTAGCATACCTTTTACTTCTACAACTTGACACACGTTGACCCGTGGAAAGAACATACCTTTGAGTGTCGCTGACCAGTTTTCGCCTCCATGCTTTGAGAATAGGAATGTTCCCCTCCCAGGAACTAGATCATCTATTTCATCGACACTCGTTCTTTCCACTATACCATAGCATTCTTTTATTCTTTTTCGAGCTTAACAGAAAAAGAAAAAAAAATTAAATATTTCAAAAAGAGTAGGAACGGGACAGTATTTCCATCTATTATTGGCAGCTAGAGTCGGTCGTGTCGCCCTTGAACAAAGCACTCAAAACAAAGTCTCCTCCGCTTGGGTGGGATTTAATTTGACTTAGGTACGCCTCAACATTTGTTATTGAGTCAGTTCTCCCTCGATTAGTTATCTCTTCTAATCATATGGAGGGTTTGTTCGTTCCTCCAGCATGACAAACTTATACAAATTCATCATATGCTGCCATAGTCACATTGAGTGGTGCTTTTGTTCAAGGGAAGTTAGCCTGAGTCGGCCTCTCTACGGTGTCTCTTGACTCATTTTTCAGTCGGCCATCCCAGTTGTCAGTGTCATGCCTATCATCACATCAGTTATATTGGTCCTTTACTCATGCCAGTTTGAGAAGGTCCCCATTGACTTCTTGCTGGCGGGTCCTGTCCTTATCGACGACGGCATCTTGCTCTGAGGGCAGGGCTAGAGTTTCACCCTGGCCCTATTTTCATTATTGCCAGGTCACCTTGTGCTCAACATCAATCATTATCATGGGTCTTTGACTGAGTGGTTTCCCTTGTGTTCGACATCAGCTTACATTATCACATATTGGGATTCGTGCAGTACCTTGGTTTCCATTTGACCCTATTGGTGGATACCTTGCCTCTGTGTCAGCTTTCATTATTGGTTCGTTCAAAGGGTTTCTGCCGTGTGCTAACTACATCTTATGTACGCTGGAAACGTACTTCAGTTCGGTTACTACATCTTTTTTCATCTGATTCCTTCCACATTATTGGCCTACGGGTTACACTCGCGCTAGATTAATGAAGGATGCCTTAATGCCTTCCTTCTAGTGGATCTTTCCCTATCGACTCTGACTCATTACTCTGGGGCAAAGATCTAGAGTCCATTTGGCAGTACCTTGGGGTTTGCAGTCATTAGTGGCAGATCCTTCACTATCGATAGTGGGAAACCATCATTGTCTCTTGATCGATAGATTCTTACAGGTGTTCGATTTCAGCTCATTTATTCACACTTGTTAGTTTGTACTGGGTACCTTGACACTCATTATCATTATCGGTGAGTAGTCTCACGTTTGTTAACGGTATACATCAATTACCGGTAATCAAACGATTTCTCACATGGTTGACTTCAGATCATTTATTCTCATGGTGTAGAAATGTACCACGACGGTGGGTGAAGACCTCAGGTTGTATCAACATTCATTGGTTCACTTGACAGTTGCTCTTGTTCCTACTAGATGATACCACTCCATCTTATATGTTGCAGTCATTCATGGCGACATTCTATATGCTAACACCTGAGTGTGCAGTGTAATACCATCCTTTTCCATCATGCTCAGTTGGTATCTTTTTGGATTAGTCTTTGATATCAGTGATTCGTTCTATCTTTCAGCATCATTGACAGTTTTATATGTGATATTCAGACATGTACTTGTTCGATCACGATCAGATGATCCATTATGTATTTTCCAGTCATTTATACTTGTATACTTAGTGGATTCGCTTGTACCTGATATGCGGACATGCTTTGCTTTCTCTGAGCATGGGTATGCCCGCCTCAGATGATGTTTCTTTCTGATCTTCTTTTTTGGCTTGGCAGGCTGAATTCTGGTGAAGTACTCCTTGTCTTTTGGCAGATTTCCTTTCCATGTACTTGCTTAATATATTTCGGCCATCATGTACCCCTTCTGACCTCATATATTAGAGGGCATATTTTATAGCTCCAAATCTCACTATTATGGTTTGTGATGCTGCACTCATGGCCTACGACAACCCCTCCTTCCAGACCTGGTCCAAAATCTAAAAAACAGTGTTTTATTCCCTGTACGTGACATTTCCCTGAGTTAAATGCGTGTATACACAGGTTCATATATACCCAAACTGCGTATATGTATTAAAACACTTAAAAAAATATAAAACTCCTTATTTTCAGGCGGAGATCGCGGGTTTTACCTGCTGATCACCTGTTAGTGCCCGTGGCCTCAACTGTTCCCAACCAATTCCTAACTAAGAAACTACTTTGGAATTGGTATAAAAATACATCAAAGGGAAGGCCTAAAGGAGGAGAGAAGAGAGAGAAAGTTTATTATACTGAGATTTTCCCCCTGATCAGGTCTGAAGACCCTTGTACCTTCTGCACTTCCCCCATTTGTACAGGAAACCCTTGTTTCCTTGTGATTTTATGTTCATCTGTTAGTTATGGCATCATGGAGTGAGTCTTGGAAGGAAATATGCTAGAGGTTTGAGGCTAGACGAATCCAGAAGGAGGCTAAGCTTGGAGCCTGCAAAGGTTGCTTAGGTGATATTACTCTTTTTGTACTTTCTATTTGTCTATAATAAAGAAACACTTCTTTATTCTCGATATGCTTCTTCCTTATGTTTGTGATGTTCATGTTTGAATTTCATGTATGAATGGATGTCTAAAAGTTCATAACTAACTTCCTTCTTGTATAACATAAAGATGATTTTTATATAAATCTTCGTCCATATATTGTTGCATTCTTTGGAATTGTTCATTTTGCAGGGCAAAGGAGCGAAAGGGACATTAAGAAGGGTTTGGACCCTTGAGGAACTACCCGAATGTAGGACCTGAGGTACGTCCTTCTTACTTTAGAATTAGCTTTTGCTAGCATAATGGCTGTGTGTGTGCATGTTTCTTTGTTTAGACAACTTTCAGTCTGCTAGGGTTCCACCCAGAAGCCCTAGGGGATAAAATCCCTCAACAAACCTATCCTCACCTGCCTTACCCTACTCTAGCCTAACATAGCCTTACCTATTCTAGCCTAGCCTAACCCAGTCTAGCTTAGCCTAATCTAGCCTAGCCTAGCTTAGCCTAATCTAGCCTAGCCCAGCTTAGCCTAATCTAACCTAGCCTAGATTAACCTAATCTAACCTATAGTCACCTACTCTAGCCTACCTAATCTATACTAAACTAGCCTAACCTAGTCTAACCTAATCTCACCTAATCTACTCTAGCCTAACCTAACCTACTCTACCCTACCCTAGCCTAGCCCAGCCTAGCTTAGCCTAACCTAATCTAGCCTAGCCTAGCCTAGCCTAGCCTAGGCTAATTTGGCCTAACCTACACTATTCTATCCTAGCCTAATCTAGCTTACTTGAGCCTAATCTAGCCTAACCTACCCTAGCCTAATCTAACATAACCTAACCTAGCATAACCTACCCTACTCTACTCTAGCTGAACCTACTCTAGTCTTGCCTAACCTAGCCTAGCTTATCTATCCTAACCTAGCCTCAACTAGCCTAGCCTAGTCTAACCTCACCCAGCTTAGCCTGATTTAGCCTAGCCTAACCTAGCCTAGCCTATTCTAACATATACTAACCTTATCTAGCCTACCTGAACTAACTATAGCCTAACATACTCTAGCCTAAACAACTGTAGCCTAGCTTAACCCAACCTAATGTAACCTAACCTACTCTTGCATAACCTAATCTAGCCTAGCCAAGCCTAGCCTAACCTACCATATTCTAGCTTAACGTAGTGTGCTTTAGCTTATCCTAACTAGCCTAGCCTAGCATAGGCTAGACTAATCTAGTCTAGCCTACTCTAGCCTAGCCTAACCTAGTTTACTCCTGCCTAGCCTAGAATAACCTAGCCTATCATAACCCAGCCTAACATAACCTAACATAACCTATCTTAGCCTAACCTACTCTAACCTAGCCTACTCTAACCTAACCTACTCTAGCCTACTCTAACCTAACCTACTCTATCCTTACCTAGCCTACTCTAGCCTAACCTAACTAAAGCAATTCTAGCCTAACTTACTCTAGCTTAGCATAACCTAGCCTAACCTACTCTAGCCTAACCTAGCATAATTTAGCCTAACCTAACCTACTCTAGCCTAACATACTCTAGACTAAACTACTATGGCCTAGCTTAACCTAGCCTAACCTAATCTAGCCTAACCTAGCCTAACCTAGCCTAACCTACTCTAGCCTAACTTACCCTACTCTAGCCTAGCCTACTCTAGCTTACTCCACCCTACTTTAGTCTAACCTACCATAATCTACCCTACTCTACTCTATTCTAGCATAGCCTAACCTAGTGTAACCTACTCTAGCCTAACTTAGCCTAGCATAGCCTAGGCTACCCTAGCACAGCCTAGCCTACCCTAGCACAGCCTAGCCTAGCCTAACTTATCGTAGACTAACCTAATCTAGCCTAGCCTAACCTACTCTAGCTTACTCTAGCATAACCTAACGGACCCTAGCATAGCCAAACTCACTATAGCCTAACCTAGTCTAGCCTATACTACACTTGACCAGTCTAACCTAGCCAAACCTAGCCTAACCTACTCTTGCATAACCTACTCTAGCCGAGCCTAACCTAGCATAGCCTACCATACTCTAGCCTAGCCTAACTTGCGCTGGCCTATCATAATCCAGTGGAGCCTAGGCTAGCCTTGCCTAATCTAGCCTAGCCTACTCTAGACTAGCCTAGACTAGTCTAGCCTAGACTAACCTAGCAAACTCTAGCCTAGCCTAGACTACACTAGCTTAGCCTAACCTAGCCTCGCCTAGCCTAAGCTAACCTAAGCTAACATAACTTAGCCTAGCCTAGCCTAACCTAACCTAGCCTAGCCTAGCCTACTCTAGTAGAGCCTACTCTAACCTAAGCTACTCTAGCCTACTCTAACCTAACCTACTCTAGCATGTCTTACTCTATCCTCACCTAGCCTACTCTAATCTAACCTAAGCTAGCCTAATCTAACCTAGCCTATCCTATTTTACACTATCCTACTCTAGCCTAGACTAACATACCCTAACCTACTCTAGCCTATCCTAGCCTAACCTACTCTAAGCTAGCCTAACCTAGCCTAGTGTAACCTCATCTAGCCTAGCCTAACCTACTCTAGCATAACCTACTCTAGCCTATTCTAACCTAATCTCGCTTAACCTACTCTACGATAAAATAAGCCACCCTACCCTACTCTTGCCTAGCCTAGCCTAGCCTAACCGGCTCTAGCCTAGCTTAGTCTAGCCTACTCTCACCTAGAATAACCTGACCTATTCTAGCCTAAACTAGCCTTGGTTAGCCCACTCTAGCCTAACGCACTCTAACCTGACCTTCTCTAGCCTACTCTAACATAAGCTATTCTAGCCTAACCTACTTTATCCTAACCTAGCCTAATCTAGCCTAACCTAATGTTGCCTAGGCTAGCCTAGCGTACTCTAGCCTAACTTACCATAACATAGCCACCCTAGTGAGCCTACCTAGTCTACCCTACTCTCACCTAGCCTAAACTAATCTACTCTAGACTAAACTAGTCTAGCATAGCCTAACCTTGTCTAACCCAATGTTTCCTAACCTACTCTGTCCTAGCCTAATCTATCCTACCCTACTCTAACCTTGGCTAGTCTAGCTTAGCCTAACATATCCTAGCCTAGCCTAGCCTACTCTAGCCTAACCTACCCTACTACAGCCTAACCTAGTCTAGTTTACTCCAGCTTACTCTAGCCTAACCTAGTCTAATTTACTCCAGCTTACTCTAGCCTAACCTACTCTAGCCTAGCCTAACATAACCTAACCTAGCCTAACCTAGCCTACTCTACTCTAGCCTAACCTACCCTACTCTAGCCTAACCTACTCTAGCCTAGCCTAACATAACCTAACCTAGACTACCCTATCTTACTGTACTCTAGCCTAACCTACTCTAGCCTAACTTAACTTAGCCTAACCTACTCTATCCTAGCCTAAACTGCTCTAGCATAATCTAGCCTAACCTAGCCTACCCTATCCTAACTTACCCTAGCCTAGACTAACCTATACTAGCCTAGCTTAATCTAGCCTAGCCTAACCTACTCTAGCTTACTCTCGGCTAGCCTAATTGACACTAGACTAGCCTAACTTACTGTAACCTAAACTACTCTAGCCTAACCTAGCCTAACCTAGCCTTAGCCACTCTCGCCTAACTTACTCTAGCCTAGGCTAACCTAGCCTAACCTACCCTAGTCTAGGGTAGCCTAACCTGCTCTACCCATTCCTACTATAGCATATCCTAGCCTAATATGGCAAAACCTACTCTAGCCTACTCTAGGCTGGCATAGAATACTCTAACTTAGCCTAACCTAGCTTACTCTATCCTAGCCCATACTAACCTAGCCTATCCTAACCTAGCCTAGCCTAGCCTAATCAAGCCTAACCTATCATAACCTAACCTAGCCTAACCTAGCCTACTCTAGCATACCCTACTGTAGCGTAGCTTAATCAAACCTAACGTGCTCTAGCTTACTCTAATGTAACCTACTCTAACCTAGCTAACTCTATCCTAATCTAGCCTACTCTATCCTAACCTAACCTAGCCTAAGCTCGCCTAACCCACTTTAGGTTAGCCTAAGCTACCCTAACCTACTCCAGCCTAAACTAGCCTAGCCTACTCCATCCTAGCCTAGTCTAGCCTAGCCTAACCTAATCTAACCTAGCCTAGCCTAATCTAAGCTACCCTAACCTACTCTAGCCTAACCTACTCTAGACTAAACTAATCTATCCTAGCATAACCTAGTCTAACCTAATGTCGCCTAACTTATTCTCTCCTAACCTACCCTACTCTACCTTACTCTAGCCTAGCACCACCTAGCCTAGCATCGCCTAGCCTACCCTAACCTATCCTAGCCTACCTAGCCTACTCTAGCCTAACCTAGCCTACCCTATCATAGTCTACTCTAGCTTACTCCATCATACGTGTAGCCTAAGCTAACATATCCTAACCTAGCCTAGCCTAACCTATCCTTACCTACTGTAGACTATCCTAACTTAGCCTAGCCTAACCTATCCTAGCCTAGAATAATCTACCCTAGCCTAACCTACTCTAGCTTACTCTAGCCTAGTATAGCCTAATCTAGCCTAGCCGATTTGACTATAGTTGAACCAAATCTAGCATAACCTACTCTTTCCTAGCCTAAACTAGCCTAACCTAGCCTAGCCTACTTTGTCCTAGCCTAACCTACTTTGGCCTAGCCTAACCTAGGTTATCCTACCTTACTCTAGCCTATTTTAGCCTACTCTAATCTAGCCTAGCCTAATCTAGCCCACTCTAGCCTAACCTAGATTACTCTAGCCTAGCCTAGATTAAGCTAGCCTAGCCTAATCTAGCCTAATCTAGCCTAATGTAACCTAGCATAACCCAACCTAGCCCATCTTAGCATACTTTACCGTAGCCTCCTCTCACCTATTCTACTCTAACCTAGCCTACTCAAGCCTACTCTAACCTGACCTACTCAAGCCTAGCCTACTCTATCCTAACCTAGCCTACAATAGGCTAACCTAACCTAGCCTAACCTATCCTAACCTACTCTAGTGCAACCTACTTTAGCCTAGGCTAGCCTAATTTAAACTTGCCTAAACTACTTTAACCTAACCTACTATGGACTAAGCTAGTCTAGCCTAGCCCAACCTATCTAACCTAATCTCGCCTAACCTACTCTAGCCTAGCCTAACCTACCCTACCGTACTCCATCCTAGCCTAACCTCTCTTTGACTAACCTAACCCACCGTACCGTACTTTAGCCTAACCTAGCCTACTCTAGCCTAGCTTACTCCATCATACTCTAACCTAGCCTAACCTATCCTTTCCTAACCTACTCTATCCTATCCTAACCTACTCTACCCTACCCTAGCCTAAGATAGCCTAGCCTAGCCTAACCCTTCCAAGCCTACAATAATCAAGCCTAGCCTAACCTACTCTAGCTTACTCTAGCCTAGCCTAGTCTAATCTAGCATAGCCATACCGACTATAGCCTAACCTACTATAGCGTAAACTAGTCTAGCCTAAACTAGCCTCACCTAGCCTAACCTACTCTCATCTAACCTCTTCTAGGCTAGCCTAACCTATCCAACCTACCTTACTCTAGCCTATCTTAGCCTACCCTAGCCTATCCTACTTTAGCCTACCCTAGGCTAGCCTAGCCTACTCTAGCCTACTCTAATCTAGGCTAGACTACTCTAGCCTAGCCTAACCTAGCATATTCTAGCCTAGCCTAGACTAAGCTAGCCTAACCTATACTAGCCTAATATAGCCTAACCTAACCTAGCACAGCCTAGCCTAGCCTAGCCTTGCATATTTTAGGCTAGCCTACTCTTGCCTATTCTACTCTAACCTAACCTACTCGAGCCTACTCTAACCTAACATAATCAAGCCTAGCCTATTCTATCATAACCTAGCCTACTCTAGGCTAACCTAACCTAGCCTAACCTAGCCTAGCTTACCCTAACCTACTCTAACCTAGCCTACTCTAACCTAACCTACTCTAGCCTACTCTAACCTAACCTACTCTATCCTTACCTAGCCTACTCTAGCCTAACCTAAGTAAGCCAATTCTAGCTTAGTATAACCTAGCCTAACCTACTCTAGCCTAACCTAGCCTAGCCTACTTAGCCTAACCTAGCCTAATTTAGCCTAACCTAACCTACTATAGCCTAACATACTCTAGACTAAACTACTCTGGCCTAGCTTAACCTAGCCTAACCTAATCTAGCCTAACCTAGCCTAACCTAGCCTAACCTAACTTACCCTACTCTAGCCTAGCCTACTCTAGCTTACTCCACCCTACTTTAGTCTATCCTACCATAATCTACCCTACTCTACTCTATTCTAGCATAGCCTAACCTAGTGTAACCTACTCTAGCCTAACTTAGCCTAGCATTGCCTAGCCTACCCTAGCATAGCCTACCCTAGCGTAACTTATCATAGACTAGCCTAATCTAGCCTAGCCTAACCTACTCTAGCTTACTCTAGCATAACCAAACTGACCCTAGCATAGCCGAACTCACTATAGCCTAACCTAGTCTAGCCTATACTAAACTTGACCAGTCTAACCTAGCCAAACCTAGCCTAACCTACTCTTGCATAACCTACTCTAGCCGAGCCTAACCTAGCCTAGCCTACCATACTCTAGCCTAGCCTAACTTGCGCTGGGCTATCATAATCTAGTGGAGCCTGGGCTAGCCTTGCCTAATCTAGCCTAGCCTACTCTAGACTAGCCTAGACTAGTCTAACCTAGACTAACCTAGCAAACTCTAGCCTAGCCTAGACTACTCTAGCTTAGCCTAACCTAGCCTCGCCTAGCCTAAGCTAACCTAACCTAACATAACTTAGCCTAGCGTAGCCTAACCTAACCTAGCCTAGCCTAGCCTACTCTAGTAGAGCCTACTCTAACCTAGGCTACTGTAGCCTACTCTAACCTAACCTACTCTAGCATGTCTTACTCTATCCTCACCTAGCCTACTCTAACCTAACCTAAGCTAGCCTAATCTAACCTAGCCTATCCTATTTTACACTATCCTACTCTACCCTAGACTAACATACCCTAACTACTCTAGCCTAACCTACTCTAACTAACCTAACCTAGCCTAGTGTAACCTCATCTACCCTAGCCTAACCTACTCTAGCATAACCTACTCTAGCCTATTCTAACCTAATCTCGCTTAACCTACTCTAGGATAAAATAAGCCACCCTACCCTACTCTAGCCTAGCCTAGCCTAGCCTAACTGGCTCTAGCCTAGCTTAGTCTAACCTACTCTCACCTAGAATAACCTGAATGGCCTGTCTAGGTTGGGAAGACGACTGCATATTTGGTTGTAACATTTGTGGATTCTGTCAAGGATCCCACACCAAATTCATTGCAGGGTATTGACCTTGAGGATATGGAGGTCCATAACCGGGTTGAGGGTAAGATTGATAATACGGTTGACCTGAAGGCGGTTGATAACCTTGTGGTTGATATTGGCCTTGGGGTTGATAACCCTGGGGCACATACTGATACTAGGGTTGCTGACCTTGAGGTACATAAGAATATTGACTCTGGGGCGCATATTGATATGAAGGTTGACGTTGTGGTACGTAAGAATACTGGGGTTGACCCTGGGGCACATATTGGGCCTGGGGTTGACCTTGAGGAATATATTTTCCCGTAGGGATATACTGTCCTTGAGGTTGCCCCCCAGGTGCAAATTGAGTATCCTGAGGTTGCCCCCCACGAAGATATTGAGTACCCTGAGGTTGCCCCCCAGGCGCATAAGGAGTACCTTGAGGCTGCCCCCCAGGCGGTAACTAACTGCCTTGAGGTTGACCTGACATCATCAGAATTTCTTCTGCACTCAACTGACTATTACCACTACTTCCAGATAATAACTTCTGTTCGAAAGGATGAGGAGATGCTCCTGAAAAAGTACCTGAAATGGAATGATACCCAACAGGAATAGACGGACTGCCGTATAAATAGGCTTCCGGAGATGACAGACTAGACATATAGACAGGAGTAGAAAAACGTCTAGGAGGAAAAGGAAAATGAGGTGGAGAAAAACTGACTGAGTTGTCCAAAAAATTGGTTGACGAAAGATACCAAGTGGTATTCGAGGAGGACTGTAAAATATAGACTCACACACTCTTAGATCGAGAGAAGGTAGATCTTCTTCAGAATAAGAAGCGCCTAGATCTTCTTCTGGAGCAAGCTCTTCAATAGCAATCAAACCAGAAGGAAGATTTTCGGTGATGACTCTTTCTACCCTAGGTGAACTAGGAACACTAGAAGACGGAGTAACAAGTTCGGATATTTGAGGTTCTTCACCTATATCACCGGCAGACGCAACACTACCAGTAAGCTCGGAAACCCCAATAGCTTTAGGATCGTAGCCTGTTTCTAGACTTTGGTAATCTCGGTGGACTACCAATGAAGACTCTCCTTCTTTAGGTGGACTTACTCTACTTCCACCAGGAGTAGTTACAAGGATTTTCAATCCTTCGTAATGAGACGGGACCTCTTCAGGAGGATCACCCCGCAATCTACGGGATCACCTCAACAAATCGGCCATGGTAACAACTTTAGGAGACTCAACTCGAAGTCTACGGGAGCGTCTCGGTGATTCAGCCATAGTTAAAAAATTTTAACTACTACACACAAAAACAAAATAAAATCTCAAGAAAACCACCTAAAGTCGCTAAAGAACCAATCAATTTTGAAACATACGCCTAAAGAATGTAGGGTGTTAAACCAAACACAAACAGTAAGCTTCAGGACCAAAAACACTAGTTGGTGATGAAATCCAACCTCATAGGATTCAGTACAGAAATAGCAGGTGGAACAGTTACCCTGGCAACCTGCTTAATGAATAGACTGGACCAAGTTCCTCCACTTTAACCGTCTCGAGTGAAGTGAACCCCCCAGAAAATCCAAGTGAGTCTAGCCGACGTCTGCTCCAGGTACAGTGGGAACTTCCCTCCACCGTCACCTTGGGTAGAATCCTAAGATAATGGTCACTAAGGTCACTAACAGCAACAAATACACCTGGGGGAACAGTCTACACTCTGACATCATGCAAGGGCAGAGTAACAAGCTCAATCCCCTTACCGGTTCCTTGACAATGGTCAATCCAAGGTTTACCGATAATTGATCCCCTGGCTCTTCAACAATAATCTGAGGTTTACCGTTTGTAATACGTGCGTGTCTGGCGTTGTTCCCAATGAGGGAGGATTGATCCCCTCACTGGTTCGGACAGGAGCTCGTGCTTCTCCTTTAAGAGGAGCTTTCCCAGAGTATAAATGCAACAGTTGGATTTATCCTATCACAAGATAAGCTACTTGTTTGGTTTTGTATTCTTGGAGAGTTAATTACTCACCTACTCCAAGACACTAGCCTGATCTATATTGGTGCTTCAGAGCCCTAGTAAAATAAAAATTTCTAAGTTAATTTTACTTTAAGCGTTGATTTTAATGGCTGTTCGTTAAGACAAAAGGTAGTGGAGATGAAACTGATGGTGTATAGACTCGACTCCAATTCACTAAAAAGATGCACCTAGGATGATTTAGACTACTTTTCTTTTTTCAATGAATTTCCTAATTAAGAGAGTTGGAGAATGCAAACTTTTGAAAAAAACAACTTTCTTAATAGACAATCAAAGAAACAATCTCTCTATCTTTTCCAAGCACACAAAACATGACCACTCATTACTTGCACGAAAAATTCGTTTGTCTTTCAAAAACTTCAAATGCTACTTAAAACAAACTTTGCAAAGGAGACCTTTTTGTATTTTTCCTATCTAATAAAGCATGCAAAACTAATCTAATCAAAAGCAATTTCGAGATCTATAGAAATCTATGAAAAACTCACTCAAAAGAAAATCAAATGAAATTTACCTAAAAGTAAATCTAAAGAGGAAAAAGCCTACTAAGATGATTCCGGGATGTTTTACTCGGCAACAATCAAACCAAGGACTAGTTCGTGCAGAATCATAAACTAATCAAAACAAAAAATCAAACTCTTTTTGTTCTTAAGAATGAAATTCACAACTTCAATCAATAAGCTATTTTGAAATTTCACAAAGAGACAACAAAATGGAAGGTTGCTCACACAGGCAGACTTTACGACTGGTCCGACTCCTAAGAAGACTGACAAAACCATAGAGATCTAAGGTTCCACAACTTCTAAAGCCAAAGTCACTACAGGACCAATGCAAAAATCAAACCCTAAGGCTAAAACTTCAATGAATTTCACTAAAACTCTTGATGCTAATGAAACAAGTTCAGGTGAAGATTTTTGACAGATAACCAGTGGATCTGGGCAGTAAAGACTAGATGAAAACAAAATCTAAAGGGAAAAATGGATAAAATGGAAATTTTCTCAATTTTGACAGGGTACGCAAGCAGCTTGTTTGACCAGGTGCGTCCACGCTCTGTGTAGAAAGATACAGTGCGTACAGGTACGCACGGTGTCTAACTCAGAGGGTGCGTACTACTGAAAAATTAAGAAAAACTAAATTTTAACTCAACTCTAAGCTAGCCCACCCAAAGACACAGTCAAACAATAAAAAACCAGAAGAGAAATGACTCTTTTGAGATCAAAGTGTCACTCAAAGGAAAAGTCAATCACATCAATGGATTCCCCAGTGGAGTTACCAGTTTGTCATGCGGAAAGAGTTATTTTTGCGAACAAATCTAACCTCCCTAGAAGCCTAAGACTTTCTTGTGACAAACAAGACAATTAAGAGCAATACTTCTCTAAACATGCATTATCATACGAGAAACCAAGTGTTTTTCGATCCTTCCTGAAGTCCAACGCTGTTGTAGTAGTCTAGCCTCGTCAATCCAGATGAGCTCCTCCTTCACTTCGAAACCTGCATGCACTAACAATCAAATGATTACATAACACCTGAATATCTCATAAAACAAAACATATTCAACATATAGACCAACGAGTATATGAAACAATTCATTAACAACAAATCATTGAGAAGAATGGAGTTATTTGTATTAATAGGAAACAAAAGAAACCATTACAACCTAAGCCTTGGTGTTGTGCAAGTTCCTCCCAGGGTCTAGCAAGATTTTTCCTCTACTTTGACAAGCTCACCCACTTCCAAATGAAACAAGAAAGGATGGTAATCTCTCCTCACAAGCTTCTACAAGGAAGTCCTAATTCTAGCAGCATCTACCCTTTGGAATGTTCAGCTTTCAACCTCCCCTCCTCTGGCCCAATGCCTGTATTTATAGTCTTCTAGAGGAAGTCATTCAGGTCCGACATCAATGGGATACTCCCTCTTTTGGATGGGGTAGTTCCTCTCTTGATGGGATAAGTTCGTCTATCATAGGGATGCATGAACCATCTGGAGGCGCTCAATACACGTCAAACATTCTTCTAGAATGCTCTAGAAGTGACCACAAGTAACTTTTTTAAGATGAAACTCGTGCCTTTTGACCTTTATAGGAGTACGCACCCATCCCATGACTTACAAAGCGTACAAGTACGCAGGTACAATGAGCTTGGGATGCGTACACGCAGGCAAGCTAGAGAGAACCTGCGTACCCAGAGATAAACATGATTTTTATTGACTTTCCCTCTTTCTTGAAGTTTGACATGGAGAGCAGAGGTATTAGGCTTGAAAAGGAGGATAATATGACTATTGATGGAGCCATATTAACTGCAGATAGTCATGGTGACAATTTTTAGTGTAACACATGCCTCACGGCCTTCTTCAACACTGCTATTTCATCCTTGGCTTCATCAAGAGCTTTCTTCAAGTCCATGATCTCCACTAGACCTTGGTCCCTGGAAGCTTCAACATCCTTGACCCTTAATTCGAGTTGTGTACACATCAAATTAGTGTACTCATGTTGAGTTCGGAGTTCATCGAGCTCATCCTTCATCTTCAAGGATGCCTTTTGTTCTTCCACAACAAGGTCAAACTTTTCTTCAAAATGAGCTTCTAAGAATTCCACCCTTTCCATCACTTTCTACATCAAATCGAAAGTGTCCTTGGGACTACGATTAGACCCGGAATGAGATTTAGCCATTGCTAACAACCTTTTCTTCCTTTGTAATCGAGTTTTGACCATGCACCGGCTTCACCTACAACCCAAGTCCTTGATGCCACAGTTAGAGTGTTTCACCAACCTCTTTCCCTGCAAGAACCTGTCTCCATGGTCATGAGCTTTGCTAGCTCTGATACTACCTGTCACGCTCATAGGCCTATGGTAATCTTCCAACCGTGCCGGCGAGGTGTGGCACCACCTCACTCTTTCTTTTTAACAATACTTAAGTGTGCGGACTACACCTAATTCACAACTGATACTTTGTTTGTTTTTCGCAACCAAGTAAAAAGCATTAAACCTTTATATCAATGATCACCCATACTTAATCATTATCCACAGCAATATAAAACAACAATTGCATGATATAAAGCGGAGGGGAAACTCCTGAACAGTCTGCCAACCAATATATATTATATCAGATTTTGAACAATACAATGAGCTAGTGTGCTCGCAAAATCAAGCCAACACTTAGCCAATTTTATACATACAAGGCAACCTGCCTTACAATAGAGAATTTGCACCTTTTTACATGAGTGGGTGCCCATACACAGCCACCAAGACGCTCATATAATCCCTGCACAATTATGCACTTCACAACGGTCAACAATCCTTCATACTTCGACCATAACCCAGAGCCAATTCCCCACGCACTTCTTCCTTATGCGCATGAGCTATGCGCTCAAAACTGTGCACTACTCTCTTATGCGTAGAACTTGAAGCTTGCTCGATTCCTTGAATGATTTGAATCCCCAATGCTATGCATATATATATGAAGGCTAATGTGTGGGAGGGGTGGGCGAAGCCCATCGGCCGACGCCCCAATCCTCCACACGAAGCCCTTACGTATCGCCCATCATACCGTCGGCTTTACATGTGTATTGCATCCCCAACTTTGGCGTATAAACCTACCAATTGGTCATTTTCCATACATTACTTTTCCTTCGTCGCTTTGCCACATATCACTGTCATTCATCGTTTGTTGTTCACCCACACCGCAGGTCGCCCGGCGTCCACGTTGCCCATGCACGCCTACCTGTGCTCAACCTTCGTGCGCCTCCGCCTATGCGTGCTCGCCCAGTCGTCCAACGTTCATGCACTCTGCCCAGTCGTTCAACCATCATGCGCCTCCGCCCGATCGTTCCGCCTTTGTGCGTGCGCACTCGGTCGTTCATCCTTCGTGTGTGCCCGCCTGGCGTTCCACCCGCGCGTGCTTGTCGTGTTTACCTCCACCTGACGGCCCGCCTAAGTCGCCCGGCGCGTGCCGGGGTGCCTCACCGTGTCGTGCGCCCGTCGCACCGTTGCAAAACTCCCAAGGCGATACAGGACCGGCCTTGATGGGCCATTGAATCCAGAAAGAAGGCGAAGGCAAGCGAAGGAAAGCTATATATATAACAGAGAATATCCCATTGACACAACTGAGTTGGATTATTATTAATAATTTAAAAGTTGTATAAAGCAGAGATAGTAAAGAGCAACTCACTGTATGTATGTATTATTATTAATTTGAAAACGTACATTATATATTAATTTGAAAATTTAATAAATAGCGTAACTGTAAGCAGACGAAGTTTTAATGACGTGCGTTTTGGGTTTAATTGGCATGTTAACATTGTTTCAGGGTGGGCTTTAATTGGATACTTATAAAATATATAATGGTCAAAAACCATGGAATACATTATCAAATAAGACAATACAAAGTAGGTTATAATAAAAAATACCACGAATTAAACTTATACACAACACAGCAAGCAATAATAAAAAACCTCGAGTTAAAATAACATACGGTGCACAATACAGTGAAAGAAGCCACACGTTAAGCTAAATCCAGAGATATGCGTGGATTGAAGCCGTGAATGAAAAAATTAATGTAATAGAAATGCTAGGGTAAGGTAAAACCATTGAGTGGGAAACAGAGCCCATCAAAGGTAAAATTCCTGGAGAGAAAACAGAGCCTTAAATCCAGCTCATGCACACGACACAAGGGTATAAAAAATTATTGAGGAAACCTAGCCTTAAATCTATGGATGGTGCACACGGCGCAATACACAATGCGTTAAAACCAAAAACATCTGATTGAACCAATACACGACACAATATACCATATGAATTATACATGAAAGGGAAAAAGACCCACGGGTTAAACGAACAAATAACACAATACACAGAAACCAAGTTATGTCCAAAAGAAAGCATGGATTAAACTAATAAAGATGAGGTTATACCGGAGGACCAATTCACAGAAACCAGGTTATGTCCAAAAGAAAGCATGGGTTAAACTAATAAAGAAGAGGTTATACCGGAGAACCACAAACTAAATTAAACTAGAATGGGTTAAACTAATAAAGAAGAAGCTATACCGAAGAACAAAAAACTAAACCAAACTAATACGCAGCACATTAAACCCAAATAAAGAGCTATGGGAAGTGATTCAAAAATGCACTGATGCTTGAATTCGCAGGGGATGGGATAAATTCGTGAAGCTACAACCATACACCGATTGAAGTTAAACTAACTAATACGCAACAGATTAAACCCAAACACAGAGCTATGGGAAGTGATTCAAAAGGCCTGTGATGGTTGAATTCGTAAGGGATGGGGTAAATTTGTGAAGCTAGAGCCAGAGACCGATTGAAGCGATGAAGGAAAAATAAAATGTAATAGAAATTATCGAGGTGGCTGATTGAAGAAAAAATTAAATGTATTAGAAATTTTTGAGGTGGAAGCAGAGCCTTAAACTAATTCGAAGGAGACATACACATATAGGGCCATCTCCACATACCTCGAATTGGGATTCGATTTCATCTCTTCAGCCAGATAATTGGGATCTACGAGGTAGGTTTTGAACAGTAGCAACGTCAACCACCTATTTCCTTATTTTCATTCATTTCCCTGAACAAACGAAAATACAAGGTTATGAAATGGAATTAGTTGTTACAACTAAGCGTACAGATGAACAAAATCACTGCACTGAGATTAAATAGAATTTGATCCATACCATTCCTAAGAGATAATTGATCTCTATGAACCTAGAAACTATTAAGAAACTCAACTTCCCTACCCTAACGAGATAACCCAAAAAACTGTTAAGTAACTCACCTTCCTTGCGCTAGACTGCCCTTCGTTCGCCGGCTTCAGCCTCCTCCTCTATCCCACACAACCATGACTGACTCAAACATGAACTCAACCTGACAAACCCAATCTCAAACCACACAGACAGCCAAACACACACAAGCATAACCAGACGTGATATGGACAGAGGAGGAAAAAGATGCTGGAAAAATGATAAGACTTAATATATGTATATATACGGATTCGTAGCACCATTCAACGACTACAAGAGTTTTACCACCTATACTTCCTTTGGAATAGTAGATAATATACCTTTTTCGTCTTCAATTTTAGAGTTCGCGCTTTTTTTTTAAATTTCAATTGAATCATCGCCTTTTTGAAAATAGGCTGTTGAGGATGCTTTTTTGTGGGGTTTGTTTTTGTTTTTTTGGTTGTTATTTTCATTAATGCTTGCTTTTTTTTCATACCCTTCCAAGCGCACATCTTACAAATAGGGCTTCAATTCATGGTTTTACCGTTTTTTATTTATTCACATAATTACGTATTGTGGGTTCAATTCTGATTTTGATCTTTTATTTATTTTTTAGAATGTTGGAAACACTGTGTTGAAAGGCTTGATGATTGGAGCATTTGTTAGACATACCATATTATGTTATTTATTTTTAATTTTATCTAATAGTTATATGAAATTTATTGGATATTAATATTATTTTTTTTTTCTTTTCTTTTTCAAATTGCAAAGCATCTTGACAAATTTGTAAAACCGGGTTTCAAAAGTTTAAAAAACAAAAAATATTCACAATGAAGGACAAGGTCTTCCATCCTGATAGGAGTTACACTTTTGAAAACGGCAACCAATCTTTACAATGAAGGGCAAGGTCTTCTATCTTGATAGGAATTATACTTTAAAAAAAGGAAATGAATCTTTACAATGAAGGGCAAGGTCTTCGATCTCGATAGGAATTAGTGTAACCATATAAACGATAAAAGTGCAAGTGAAAATGTGTGTGCCCACACATTAACAAATCTTTACAATGGAGGGCAAGGTATTCAATCTTGATAGGAATTAGTGTAGCCATATAAACGAAATGGCTAGTAAACAAAACACTTACGTAATGATATATTTCACATTACCAAGACTAAAAAAAATCATGAAGATCTCAAAACCCATAATTAAATCTAATCGGTTCTCTAGAACGTACCCATTTTCTTTTCCTTCATCTCCCAAGTAATATGTAGGTCTTTATGGAGATGTTGATGAGCTCTAATGTGAATGCTAAAATTCAACATAAGGAAGCAATTCCTGTTGATTAGCAAAGGTTGACCTTTGTTGGGATAAGAAACCCTGAGATACACTTTTACATGTTTATCCTAAAGGAATTGACTCTCCCATGAGATCTTTTTTTATGTGCTCGTATGCAAATGTTTCTCAATCACTTCAACCCGAGAGTTAGAAATAATTGACAATGATAAGGAACACATTTAAGATAAGGATGGAATTTCTCCATAACCATACAGGTTGATCTCTCTTGATAAGCAAGGGAAACTCCTATAACTGAGGGAAGATTATTGGCCTTAACAATGGTGTAAAAACTAAATTTAATGAGGTTGGCACCATTGTCACAAATAGTGGAAGAAAAGATGTTCCAGAGAAGTATAATCATCGGTTGAGCTTTCTTGACAAGTATGGGCAACTCCTATAACTGAGGGAAAGATTATTAGCCTTAACGATGGTGTAAAAAGTACATTTAATGAGGTTGGAACCATTGTCACAAATAGTAGAAGCAAAGATCTTCTAGAGAATGATACTCATATTATTATTTCATGTGATATAGTAGTTAGTTCATATTCTTTCCATTTTTGTTTTATACTTATTTTAAACAGTCAATAGGGTATAACTGCCAAAATTTTGTCACGTAAATCAGTTATTGTGCTTTGATTTTATCTCCACGTATATACTCATCATATGAAGTTATCTAGTTGTTGTAATTATTTGGAGGCTTTTTTCCCCTTTGTGTCTTCCATAAACGTTTTCTATCTATTATTGAAATAGCATTGTTGTCAATTTTACTTATCTAGGAAAGAAACTTCCTAAGTTATTTTATAAATGTAATTGAATATTGTTTATGAACCCTAATGTAGACTTAGTGTAATAGGAGGCACTTGGATGGTTGGAAAATATTTTAATCAATTTCTGTCAACTACAATTCTATATATTTTCTATCAATTATATTTAGTATTCACAGTTCTCAACTATAATTACTCTTCCATTTTTTTAGTTAACCAATGAAAAACACTTTCCTTTGCTTTATTTCCTAATAGTATTTGCACACTAAAGAAGACTTGAACACATTTGTAATATCTAAGATTTCAATGCTTTCCCTCTTTTGCATGGCTACTATTCTCAATGTCCCAATTTGATATGGCTTCTTGAAATTTGTGATTTCTTTCCCTATAAACATTTTGATTTGATCTCAGGTGTGTGTTTAATAGTTTTCTCAAAGTATGTATTTCATGGTCAACATTATAAGTCCTTAAGTTAAAATCCAATTGATTTAGCTTGATTGCATTTATCTATTTAACATTCATGGAAACTACTATGATAAGGCTTTAGGAGTTGATGTTAAGGAAACAAGTGGGTTGGTTATAGGGAGATTGTTTGTTTCGGTATATATGGTGGACAAGATATGATTTTGGTAATGGCAAGTCCTATGTATGCATGAACATGCTGGATGGTGGTGAAAATGTCTTGTTTGTTAGTATTTTCCCCATTTTTAGGGGATTCATTCATTCAAAGTGCTAGTTGGTTTTTGCAATTTTGAATGAAAACAAACAAAAATTTACATTATTAGCCCAAGGAAACATCTTTCAGTAATTAATGATTTCACTTATAGAAAATCATGGTAACAAATAGTGTTGCATGCAATGGTATTATGTTGATACTGTACAAGACTTATGCATGATAAATGACAAATAATTTCAAACCTTCTACTATGTAGATAGAGTATAATGTCCAATAATTTCACACAAGTTCCTAGATAATGTTATAAGCTAGTTCAACTTTTATATTTGATGGTTGATTGCTTGTAGCAAAAATTTCTATTCCATGAATGCATATTTCCCTTCCATGGCAACTTGGAATCATTCTTGTGGAATTGTATTATGTTGTCATGTTCAATAGTTAACGTGTTGCATTGAAGCATAATGATAAAATGTTATCTCATTCTGTGAAAACAAGACTATCATATTTGGTATATCCTTTGCATTTTTTCTTCAATCATTTCACCATCCAATTTGGGAGCGAGTTGAAGAGAATCTATTTGAATTTTTCACAAATACTTTTAATTACAAGGTATTTGTGTTGTCTTAACAATTAGTTCTTAGAATTCATCTTAGGTGCATCATTTCTTTTCTTCTCTTAGGCTCTTTTTAATTTTTGAGTTGTTTTCCTTACAAGTCTATGCCCTTTCTTCAAAACATCAACAAAATAATTTTTCTTTGAAAATAAAATAAATGATTACATCTTTAACCCTTGAGTTATGCTTGATGGGAAATTCAAAACAAGAAACAAGTAATAAAAAAATCCACCTTAGTATGTATTATCCTATGGTACTTTTTTTAATTTTTAGTTGTTTGAAATAGTCCGAAGAGTCGATTTTTTGGTAAAATATTTTGAAATTAGTTTTCACAAAAATTTTGTGATACATGAAATGGTTATAGATTTACCACTTTGGCTATGCATGATCGAAAATTCTAACCTAATAAAAACGGATATCTTAGTATGCATTAATCCATGGTACCAATTTTAATTTTCATTGTGTTTGAAATAGCCTCTACGAGAAGGATTTTTTAGTAAAATATATGTGAATTAGTTTCCAAGAACATTATATCTTTTGGAATTTTGTAGATTGTCAAACATTTTTTTTTTAATTTACCTTCAAACATGGTATTGGAACCAAAGTTTATTTGTGGTTATAGGGATAGAGAAGGAAAAGTTATCTCTTAGTTGCCTGGATTTCTTTATTGAAAATATTGTTTGACTTTCATATACCATTTTTTTTTGTTTTTTTAGCATGACTAAGTAGAGTGAAAAATGAGATAATATTCACGGATAGTCTATGAGCTCTTGGTAGAATAAACAATTTTCCAATGTAAATAAGCCCGATAATTTTCCACGTAGTAGATACATTTTTTGGGGGTAATATTTAGAGTGGGTTAATATTCAATTGTTTTTCAAAATAAAAAATAAAAATAGTTGTCAATTTTGACCTTTTTTTTAAATTTATTTGCTCAATGTTTATACTTCAAAATTATTTTAACTTTATAAACATTAAAACTCTCAATATTTTTACGAAAATATCATTAAACATTTTACATTATGCATATTAGGGAGTACTAATGTCAGACAAGGTTTACAACCTTTAAAACAAATTTCCATCCTTTAAATTTTTGCTACTAGATAGAACCCTTCTAGAAGAAAGAAAAAAAGGGTGCAGTTGTGGAAAATATATAAAAGAATTAAGTGAGTAAAAGAAAGAATAAAATGAGACATTGTTGAATAAAAAAGACATATGAGTAATAAGTAACAAGGAATAAAGTTGTGGGTCATTTCATGTTTTCATGTTGTGAGCCTTTGTGACATAGTACTGATGAAATCCTCACATTTCATGATATTTTTTCTATGAAATGATGAAAGACAATTTAGGATGCATAAATGTAATTATATTATAATTTAGTGAAAGAAACAATAGTTTCTTATTTTATTTCATTAAAGTTTTTTATGCATGTCCAAGTTTATTTCACCTTCATCACTTATTTTCATCACAAGAAGAACTAAGGAATTAGTCATTGTACATATATAATAAAAATATGAATGCATAATTTATTAGTTTTATTATAACCATTTTGAACCTTATATAAATGGATTGAAAATTTCTATAGCATGAATTATGATAAGAATCAACCCTAACCCATTATATATATTTCATTAACCAATAAAATATCAAAAGTTAACAACTATATTTTATTATTAAATTTTATTGGAGTATATAGTATATAAATATGTTTATCCATGTAGATTCACCCTACTATTATTATGGAAATCCTTTAACGGGAAACATTTCTTCTTACATTACCATGGCTTAAAAGTACGACATTCCCAATATGATGTGTTGATATGCCATTTTCTTAAACTAATTAATTTGATATAATTTAATTAGTAGAGTATATTTAAATTGGACACAAATATTATCATTGATATGTAAATATTAGGATGAATATTCCAACATATTCAATGGGGTTTAAATACCCACGATCAACCTAATAATTAAATTATAACTATGGAAGATCTATTCTTACTATCAATCAATGATAACCATCAAAATGGGTAACCCATTATTCCTATCACATTTAATAGATTAAAAAAATAGTAGAAATTAACTAAATTATAACTTTATTACAAATTATATTGTGGTTATTTATAAATTAAAAGAAACTGAATGCATGTTTGAAACACAACAAAAAAATGTTAGTTAGCTATGAAATATGTAAATATTACTAGAATGTTCCAACATATTCCATGGTGTTGAGATATCTTCCATCAACTTAATAATTAACTTATAACTATGGTGATTAGCATAATTATAGGCATATATAATTTTTGGTCGACTGACTTATGTAATAATTGTTGGAGTGCAAAAGTTGGATCAATAATCCTTATTGGAATGTTTATACTATGTTGTTCTATTTCCTAGTTATAGCATTCCAACCAAATATCCATTTTGTGTTGTTCTCTTTATAGCATAATATTGTTACTTTCCAACTTAATATGTAATCAAATCTAGAATGCTTGGATGAAGCTTCGTTAGTATCAGACTGCTTAGATTGGGTTGTACCTTGACCATCATTTTCTTCTATAATTGTTATTGTAGTAACATGGGGTGAATCACAAGTCAAGTCGATATTCAATTTTCTTTCCCTGTTGGGTTCAATCAACTATCCTTGTTCCTGTGCCTATGATGAGCTTCTTTCTATGTTGAGTTTGTCTAGAGTCGATTGCTTATTTTTCAATGAATACATATTTTCCATGTCCAAGAAACAACAAGATGTCACGCCCAATAGATTATTCTAGAAATTGTTCTAATTTTCTAGGCCTCCTTTCTTCTACCCTTTATAGGGTATCCTCAAAAAAATTTCATGTAATTGAGTGTAGATTCTATTTTTTTTGTGGGTGTTCTAATTGAATACCTAGAAATGTTTGATTCACATTTATTGTATATGATTATGTCCCTATTCTTTTCCAATTCCTGTGAGCCTTTTCTTGCAATATTGTTATGAGATTATGTCACAGGTACTAAGAGGTCAAATATAAATAGTTGTGTATAATTATCCTTCCATTTCTTCTTCTTGTTCAACATCCAGAAGGAGTAACCATATATCCCCTTGTTCTTCTAGAGCTTGTGGTGGAATTTGGAATATTATGTTAGATTATTAACTCATCATGTACACATATATTTGGTCAATTGTAGGGTGATACAAAATCTCTTGTTTATGTACATCTAAAGAGTCAACATACCAAACTTCAATTATTTGTAGGGAGAATTGAATGTACAATGAGGGCGGAAACAATTTCTGTATGTGTTGTGGTAGGAAACTTTTTTAAAGATTTCTGGATGACTAACTAGTGAAGTTTGTTTCATGTCTAGCCAAATTAGTAAAGAGGGGAACAAAATGGACTTCTTAAAATTTTCACATTTATACCGGTTCATATTCAGCGTGTCACCAATATGTTTTTCCTAGTTGTATATTTTTCCTGTCATGATCATTTAGCCAATTTATTGTAAAATATTGAGTTTAATGTTAAGAGGCTCTCCCTATTCATGAAAAATGACTCGCTCTCGTTAGGAAAAAATTAGAAATAAGAAAAACAAATTGAGATATCAAAAGTTTAATTTAACAATACATATATTTAACACAATAATATAAACATGAATAAATAGGAAACAAATAAAGAATATTTATTATTCATATTGCATTGAATAGTGCAAATAGGAAAAAACCATATATAAATACACAATTTAAAAATTTAAAAATTTTATAGTTTTGAACTAGATATAACTAAATGTAGAAAAAAGACATACCTATACTTGATTAATATTAATTGATGGAAGGAACAATAGTTTAAATGAACTTTAGACATGAACATTAACACCTAAACAGATCTACAAAATATACAAAATGATTGTAGAATCTCCTCAAGACCATTACCATATGTTGGCTCACGAAAAGTGCGTTTTGGGTCAGTATCAATAATCAAAGCCATTACTATATGTTGGCTCATGAAATGTGACTTTATGGTCAATATCGACAATTAAAATATAATCTCCAAAATACACAATACTTTTTATATTCCTTTTTTATGGGATCAAATTTGGAGTTACACTTCATTCAACTTTATGACTATGTTATACGAGTTTAAGTACATAAAATCTATAGTTTTAATTTTATAGTTAATGTGTTAGAGATTAAATTGTTGTGTGTTGTAAAATTTCAAGAATTATAATGTCATGATGGTCATGTGTACTAGGGGTCATAGTTTCTAGAAATCATTGTGTTTTAAAGATCACAATGCACTATGTTTTATTTAATTTTAGAGTTAGTCACTTAAGAAATATCAAGTGTCATTGTTATTTAATAGTAATAATGTTTAGAGGTTGCATTATGGAAGAGTTTGTAATTATCTAAGAGTATGAGGGATAACACTAAACTAGCCGTTATGGGTAATATTAGTGTTTTCACATTCATAATGGTTTTTGCTTAAGGGGCACATATTGTATCAAATATTATAGTGGTTAGAGTGATAAAATGTTATATTCAATAAGGGGAACAATTTTGTAGGTGAATATATATTGCAATATATAGAAATATCTAATAATAAATTCATTATAATTAGTGAATTTATTGACACATATATTAATATATATATTTTCATAGATCAAAATATTATTGGTAAATGCAATGTGTGTTTCCTTATGATTTCACTCATTGTTTTTTTCCAATAACTAATTGGCTGTATTTAAAAAAAATTTAGTGATTTAGTAGTTAGGTCTTTGATACTCCTACGGTTTTGCAAGGCTCTTAGAAATATTGAAAAAAATAAGTCATCTCAAAATTTGAAATAAATATTTTATTTATATATTTATGATTCAAATTTTCCAACGTACAAG
>APFE031478199.1:76827-97516 GCA_000404065.3 Pinus taeda | reverse complement strand
TGCTTCTGGGATTCCTTGTGAACTTTTTGTGAACATATTTTATGGAGAGGGTGATCAGTTTAGCAAGGTTCATTAGAGGAGATTCACTGTAATCTGACTCCAGATCCTCTTTTTGGTGAAATCCTGGCCTCCTATGAATTTGTCATGCTCAAAATTAAAATAAGGATAATCAGGAAAATGTGCTTGATGTGATATGATAAATTTGTCCATCTATGTTTAGGTGAAATAACCATGGAATGTAATGGTTGAAAACGTGTTGAATTTATACTTAGGAAAGAAAAATGATATTCTACAAAAAACATTAATGTGTTTTTTTCCTCATAAACAACTTTGTTTGGCACATAAAAATTTGGTTTTACTAGCATTTTTAAAAAATTTTGAAAATTGACCAAAAAAAAAAAATCATCGTTTTAGTATATCACTTTTTCATTTTGAAGCTATATTTTGCATGAAAATTTTGTAGTAAATTTCGTAGTCACTGCCATTTTTAAAACATGTTCAAAATTGACCCCTAAAAAATAAAATCATCGTTCTAGTATACACACTTTTCATTTTTAGCACTGTTTTTGATGTTTTTTCGAGGTTTTTTGGCCACGGTTCCCGTTTTGAGTTTATAGTTCCCGTTTCAAAGTTTACATTGTTTATTCAAAATATTAGATGTTTACAATCAATTTTATAAAGGGCTACAACCTTCTTAATTTTTTTGCTGGAATTTTAAATATTGAATAGAAATTTGTAATGAGAATATAATGACCTCAATTCCTTGTGAATGCTATAAGTATCTACTATCTGTATTTTTTTCAAATCGAATAGAAATATAATCAGCTTTGTTTTTCCTAAGGAAAAAACACACAAACATATTCTATTGTATAAGACATAATATTTTTTGTTATTGTTAACAAAATTATTATCAACCATGGTTTATTTAGAAAATAACATATATTAAAATATATAATGAATTATTAAATTGATAACTATTTAATATGGGTTGACTTTTAGCGATGTTTCTATGGATCATCTTATGATGTTGTGGACTATTCAGAGGACCCATCACTAGAAAGTCAAGCTTTTATGTCTCCTTCTCATGTTTATACAAAATAAAGTAGACAATGGATGGGAATGTTTAATTCATGGTACTAAAGTTGGGATCACAATTTATCTTAAGTTTACACACAATATATTGACAACGTATCGATGTGAGAAGTACTAGAGTAGAGGGATTGGATCAACCAAGCCTTTTCAATATATAAAAATATTAAGATTCAAGAGTTCATGTGTTTTAGTGATGGATGCATTAATGAGGGACAATCAAATTAAATCAAACTACTAGAATGGGATAATGATGGGTGGAGGTTAAGTTGTACCTATTATGGGAAACTCATCTTTAGTATCTCCGTGGTCTATATGTTCTCCTTAGGTTATGGAACTTCTTCACAAAACTATTTTGAGAGTTAACATTTGTTGATACATAGTCATCTTGTTGCATCAATAGAATTATATTTCTTGATAAAACAAGTAGCAAAAATCCTATTGGTGTGTTAGGATTAAAAGTAACTTTTCCTTCCCCTAATAATATTTTGTAACTTGAGGAGTTGGAGGATTTTGAGGATGGCATATTATGTTCTTCTAAGAAATGTGAGTATGCCTTTTACTTAGATGTTCTAGGTAAAGAAATTTGTTTACATGTTGTTAGATACGATCCAAGAGGAAGGTATGTAAAGTATAAATAATTGTGGTTGGATCAATAAATTATTTTTCAACCATATTTTAGAGCGGAATATTTGGAAGAACCATCTTCGTGTGTCAGTTTTACTACTTCTCCCACCTTAAAAATTTCTAGAGAAAAGATTTAGGATACATCTTGAGGTATTAAATGACCACATTTTTTGGTTTCAACCTTATTATGGACCTCGATTCCATAATTCACATACCTATTGATAATGAAAAATGTCCCAACAATAGTTTGTGATTGTCTCTGGTATGAGGTCCCAACTGGACCTCACAAAATTTGGTGTAGAGGACCATTTAAATTTTGGCTCAACTCCAATGTTTAGTTGTATGTAAGTAATATGAAATGTATGGGTGCACCTATTGGGCTAGTAGCTATACTGGATGCAAGAATGCAAGAATTATAACCTATTTAAAGGGGAATTGATGAAAAAATTTGATGTGATGAAATCATAGAAAATTACACATCCACATTTAAAGATTGTTTATTATAAACCTAGAAGGCATTGCACACTTAGCTTGTCAAAGCAAGACATAGAATAGTCATTGACCAAGCAAATAAGTAACCAATGTAGAAGGCAACCAAACTGAAACCAAGTACAAGTGATGATACTTCCCAAGGATCAAACGTGCAATTCTTCTTCTACAACAAGTCCTTATTAAGTACCTTTTGAATCTAAAATCGATTGTAGGCAACAATAAAATTCGTCAGCTAGTAATTGGGGAGAAAGTTAAGAGTATCTAGCATATCCATTAGTTCTTGTAGTTTATTCTTTACCTCTTTAAACGCAACAATTTACTACTCAAGTATAGAGGATAACTCATATGTCTTTTGTTTCTTATTATGTTGTAGAATTGAGGCTTCTGTGATCCATCATAGTTATAAGAAGAATTTCGGTGTAAATCACATATAGAGAGACCTTTGTCGACGCGTTTTGAACCAACTAGTGTGGTTCATCGTCATGACAAATTGAAGAAACAGATCCAGTCTAGCATGTTAAATAGTCTGAGCAGAGACTCCAACGGCTTAAAAAGATTAACGGCTAATTTTTTACTTTAGGACCCAGGTCAAATTTTTATTTATTATTTAATTTATATTAATAATATTATTCTATTATTATATTTTATTTATGGAATTAAGTTAAATTAGGTAAAATATAAATAAAAAAATAAATAAATAAATAATAAATACAAAATAAATAATAAAAAAATAAATAATAAATATAATAATAATAATAATATAATAATAATAATATTAAATTAATAAATAAAAATTTGACTTGGGTCCTAAAGTCAAAAATTAGCGGTTAATATTTTTTAGCAGTTGGAGTCTCTGCTCAGACTATTTAACATGCTAGACTAGATCTGTTTCTTCAACTTGTCCTGACGTTGAACCACACTAGTTGGTTCGAAACACGTCGACAAAGGTCTCTCTATATGTGATTTACGCCGAAAATCTTATTATGTTGTTCAGAATTCTCTACCTATTCTCTCATTTTGGCATTTTCAGCAAGAAGATGATGAATTGTTTGTTGCATTGAGTCCAATTAGTCCTCACTTTTTCTTAGGAAAGCTTATTGTAGTTTATCCATAACTAAACTTATGCAATTATTCTAGACAACTTCCTCTTATTTCTTTTTTCATAGCATGATAATATTCTTCCTCATTCTCTTCCATCTGATAGAAGTTTCTCTAGAGACAACATGACATAATTGAAATACCTAGGTATCCAATACATCTTTTGGATCATATGCTAATTGAGTTAGATCAAGTTATTGTGTTGAGGTAATATACCCCTTCAATTTCATTGATTTATAATTGTGTATTTTCTTCTGTGTTATTATGTTATCCTTCAAGTGTACTTGTTAGGATGTCCAGATAGCTGTGGAACACCATTCGATTAACCTTTTGTGACTAATGTTGTTGTTTCCATAATTTTTTTTGATGAGGTAGGTTCTTTATTGCATTTGAATCATGTAGTTCTTCTTTATTTCTTATATATTTTCTACGTCGAATGAATTTTTATGTTCCAATGAAACATCCTAGGTTTGAATCACCTAGGCTTGAATCCCCCTATCCATTACTACACTATTTTTACTAATTTCTTATTCTATTCTTATTCCTTTAATTAGTGGGGAGTTAGCTTTCAAGCCGACTAGTGCATCTCATTGCCTCATCCTTCGTTTCTCTATTTGACTTGACTACCATTTAGTAATTGTTGTTGAGGATGCCCATATCAGCCTTAGTGATCAACCCATACCTTACTCCTATTGAGTTTGTCACTTTACTTTTTCATGATCTCCTAACATCTTCTATGTGGAAATCTCAATAAAAAATCACTTGCTTTCATAACTGCTTCTAAAATTTGAGACTTATTGGATGAGCCCATGAAATCCATTGTCTTAGTCTGCATTGGGTCGAATTAACCTTCATGACTAGTTTTTCTAACTCATTTTTGGTTATTTCTTACAATTTTTTCTAAAGCTTGGGATCCTCTAAGATGATACCTTGTAGTACTTCTAACTAGCTTATTCCAAGATTTTGTGCTCTATCAATGGTTAGATATCTTGATTGGTAGTTAGTCTCATAAAACTGATAATTCCAATTTGAAATTTATATTATAGAATTCTAACTCCCTTTCATCTCCCACTCACCGTTATTTATGGGGAGAATTGTCTCGATCAGTGTTAGGAGGATTAGTTCTATGACATAAAATACTATGTTGGTTTGTCTATTTAGCTAATTAAAAATTTCAAGTGCATATGGTATATATGATAAGTATTTTGGATGTATGTCAACTGATTTGACACAATATATTTCTGTTGAGTCCAAAAAAATTTAAATGTGTGACTAGTTGAGCAGGGGTTGATGGGTTAATATGGAACTCTCTATATCTATGATAATTTTTCCATATTTTATAACCCAATTTCTAAAAATTCTGCAAAGGGATGGAGATTATTTCTTTCCCAACTGATTACTAGCAAAGAACTTAAATTTCCTCATGAACGATATGACCTTTCTACTGAAAGAGTTATCTCCCACTAGAGTGACCTACGTGTTACAGATCCATTTGGGCACATAAAATCCCAACATTCAGATCAGTGATTTAGGACTCATCAAACCCTAAACTCAGTTGTTTCATGCCCTAAACAACTCAACCCTTTGAATGCCTCCTTCCCAGACAGTTTCATGACTTGAAGACATCTAGAAATTTCCTTTAGAGGGACCAGCGTAGGTAAGCCCTTATGAAGGTGCATTGCAGAGCAGCTAAGTCCACTGCAAGGGTGCTCTGTAGAGCACTTAGGCTTCCTTTCACATGCGCTAGGTGAGAATGAGAAAAATTCACATAGGATTTGGGAATATTCTTATCTTGTGGAGTCATATAGAAGTTTCCATGTCTTATCAACTCCCATGAGCTCAAAAATGGATGAGGAATGAGTTAAGGATCATCCTATCCTCTCATCCCTTCCTCCATGGAACCAATTCTAAGTATGGAAGGCCATTCAATGTCACCATTAATGACAAAACCTCCTTCATCTTCCTATAAATTGACCACTCATCTAAGTGATCAGGGGCTGGATTATGTTGAATTGTAAAGAGATAATGCTGCTATGAGACTTGACTCTGGAGCAAATGATGTGATGCCACAAGCTTGTCTTACTTTTGATGTGATGTGGATGGGATCCAAGTTGGAGGAATGACTTTGAATCAGACACTGATGGTTGTAATTCCTTGTTCTATCTAATAAAGTGTTTGAACCTTTTTCCATATTTGTGTTCTTTCATAATGCTTATATGTATGAATTGCTTCTTTTTCCTTTCATTTATATTCAATGGATCATATGCTTTGATCGGTTTTTGTCTTATGCTGTGTTGACAGGGTACTTTTCAAGAGGTTTAAGTATGGGAAGGAGCGACAGAATCAATACAAGGGAGATGAGAGGAAAGCGGAACTACAGGTAGGCCTTCTATCCTCTCTTCTTATCTATTTCTTATACGGAAAGTCTAAAACACTTTAAACTGTTGTTCTAGGCACAACTACTTGTCTAGTGAATTAGTATTTATCCATAGATGCTAAATTATCCAAAACAAATTGGTGACTTCATTGGGGAAGAATCCTCTTTCCTAGTAGCTTATCCACCTCCTAAGACATCCTTGTAGACTCTATTTGTGTTCATAGATTGTATTTTAGTTGTTTACATTGACAAATGGTCAAACCTGTGTCAAATTGCCTCTTGAAATGGCTTACTGTCACCAGCGCAGGCTTGTGAGGGACACAATGCACTATGGAGCATCCCTGGCTTAGGGACAATGCTATGAAGCGCATTGTCTCCCACTCCGAGTTGCACTGATCCTTCTAGGATCAGTAACCCACCTTTGGAAAGATTTTTTGCCAAAATTTCTCTGTTAAATTGTTTGTTGATTGATCAATGAATGTTATGTCTCTGAAACTAAGTGTTTATCTCCTGGTCTAGCCTGACTTTGATTGCATTGATTAATGTTTCTTCATGTTTTATTTGTCATTATCAATCAATAGTCAAATTTAGGATATAATTGATTAATCTTCATTCGAAAGAAAGTGTCGTTAAGTCTTCTCTTCCTTCGAATCTGAATTTTCATAAAAGTCTTCGTTCATATGAAAGATTGATTGATTGTATGTGCATTTTTCCTTTTTGTTCATATTCACATTAAGGGAATTGAAAATAAATACATGCATGTTGCATTGAAAAAGTTTGTGTGTGCTAATAGGAATAATGTAGGGAAGTTGCATTTAGATTATGCTCTTTGCTCTTTGATTAAAAGAATTCTGATTGCTCTATCCCTAAGTAGCTAGGATTTTCATTGTTAAATTGAATGGAAAGAATTCTTATCATGATAGTTTCATTCCTAGGAATTTCAGAATACATCATGTGGTGAACTTGAAAAGCAAATTCCTAAGCAACATCAACTTAGAATAAACATCAATTGACCAGAACATTAATGAGAACATTATCTAGCACTTTCATTAACAAGAACATTTAGTGGTTCTAGGCTAGAGACATGTTCTGGCATCATAAAACAAAGCAGTTGTCGCTAACTTGTCTACAATACATCCTGAGTGTGATACCTCATTCCATGTACGTGAATATATCGTAGCTCGTCCACGTACCTTCGAGTATATAGGGTGATGTTACAATATGTAAAGTATATGGGAATGCTCTCAATGTGTGGTTTTGCATTAGATAGAACTTATATGGACTAGGCCTCCACGTACCTTCGAGTATATATGGGAGGACAACTATAGGTCACTATCCATCCTTAAGTAACCGAGTCGGCCACATTTTAAACTATGATACACCGAATACAACATTCAGGGATATTTCCTGACCGTACTTCTTGGTTCGCCAGGAGGTATTCTATAGTTCACAGTTGCTTGGTAAACCTTTTGCCTAGTATACCCCTTTTTGTTTATTTCTTTTTTGATAATAAAATTAATCAGCAATCATGGAAAAACATCAACCCATACCCCATCGTTCGCGGAGAACAGTGAGCAAACCACCTTTGCCTCCCGAAGGGACACCAATTCGGGCAAATTGGTTTGGCTTAACTGAGTCTAGTACATCAAGAACTTCTAGTTCTTCATGTGAGTTACCTGAATCATCTATTTCAGTAAGTACAAGGGCTCTAGTTACTCCAACCAATTCTAGCCCATCAGTTTCTGAAGAAGAGGTTTCACAATTACTTGAGGACATTAACACTGATCCTAGTGAAACAGTAATCAAGGTTGTTCAACAACAAGTTGATCCTCAACTTGAAGTTGCTCAATAAGAAAGTACTTTTGAACTTGGATCAGTCCAACTAGAAGTTAATTCAGAATCTATCCCAGTTCAAACAGAAGTTGTTCAGGAACCTCTTTCTGAAACTGTTGTTCATTTACCCAAACATCTGGACTTCAAATTTGAACATTCAAAAGTTGTTACTTTACCAAAAGACGATCAACCGGTTACCCCTTAGACATCAGTAACTATTAAAACTTCAACTTCATTAACACCAGGAATCTTTTACAGACTTGACAATGAAGTTCTTCCACCAGGTTTAATTATTATAAAGGAGGAATTGGAAGAAGATTCCACACCTGGAACCCTGTTTCACTTTGGAATTGGGCTTTATCTTTAACCTAATACTCTTGATATTTTTGCTTCATTTGATCCTGCTTCTTTCCAACTACCCGTCGATTCTTTAAGACAACTATTCAGTCATTTAACTATGGCTGAACAACTGTCAACATCTCAGACTGTATCATTTGATGCAGTTGTAGTAGAATCTTTTGTTGTAACCTCTTCGATTTTTTCTACCACACATGAGTCGCACCTGTATGGTGAATCGTCCATCCCAATTGGTTACCAATCATTATCTGGAACCCACTCAAGGGTTGCTTCTACACCATGGTCATCACCCATGTCCTCAACTGGAATTTTACTTGGTCCTTCTCTAATGGGAACTCAATAGTTTGATCCTGCATATCAGTATCAAGTTGGGAAATCTGGTCAACAAATACCTATGTATCCATTAAATATTGGATTGCCACCATATGGAGAGCAATATGCTTGTTCTGTTGGAAATAATACTGAGAGGGGGGGTGGGGTGAATCAGTATTATCAAATCAATAAAGCTTTTTCATTTCCATACTTAGATACATATATGCTACTTCAATTAAGGGAACCCGCGTGTATACGCAACTATGTCTAATGCAACTAGCGTATATCCAGAATACCTATGATTCAATTAATCCATTAAATTTTGATCTTTAGTTAGTGCATCAAAACTTCTTTAACCTTATGTATAGTAAGCAGGTGCAGTAAACCAGAATAGATCATCACACACAAGAAGCACACATGAACACCATGATATAAGGTGGAAACTCAATATGGGTGAAAACCACCTGCTGCAAGTCGTCTCTATCTTCTTTTAATAAGAAACTTCTTTCACAATAGTTCTGTACTGGTGCAGTCTTATACCAGTATGCAGGCTTCTATGTGCAGAAGGCTACAACCTTCTCTCGTTCTCCAAACTCTCCTGGAAGGGAGCTACAACCCCTTTAGCTCTTGTACTAGCCGATCCACTAGCACGTAGGTGCTGGTCTACTGAAATGCTCCAACCTTTACTCGTTCTCCAGCTGCTACTAGAAGGAGCTACCACCCCCTTAGCTCTTGTACTAGCTGATGTACTAGTATGTAGGTGCCAACCTACAGAAGGCAACAACCTTCACTTTCTTCCTCCAGGTACCACGTTTCATACATTTTTAGACTGGATACTCCTAAAGCACAACACTATAATCTGAAGGTCGTGTTTCATCCAATTTTCATACTGGACCCATCAATATCATTGAGGCACAAAAAAATCAATACTAGCATCATCAATTTCTGAATCACTAAAACACTGAAACCCTGTCAACAACACAGTCACCAAAATACAGAGCAGACTACATAACTCTGCAATAACAATAAAACCCAACTGCAACTTCAAACATAATACTTCATTATGTATACACTACTACAATGAATGAAACCCATGTATATATGCGCTTTCACCAAAGCTAACCTGCGTACAGATCTATGCATATTCAGTCATGACTTTGCGGCTGTTTCAGACATCAGTCATACCCAGATCATAGCATGTGTACAATAAAACATGCATCAATAATTAGATCTAGTCTATCCATGATCAAACCATATAAAGATGATTCATTTCAAACCATTTGATCCCGATCTATCATTAGATCTTGTTCTCCATCAACCGATGAGATCCCTCCTTAGCTCAGATCAAGCAATGCATCATAACCCATATCCTGCATACTGGATCTCATACTACATAAGATATTCAAGTCTTTTTCCATACATTTGCCTAATGATCTTCTTCTCCTTTTATAGTCTTAGGCCTTACTCAATACCATGGTCCAAAACCATAACAAAACAATACCACAAACCCAATACTTGGGTTCAACTCTTTTGGATGCAATACCATGGACCAAAACCATAGGATCAAAAACTGTCAGACTAATACCATGAACCAACCATAAGATTTCCCATGTGCGTGT
This sequence comes from Pinus taeda, assembly GCA_000404065.3. NCBI lineage: Eukaryota > Viridiplantae > Streptophyta > Pinopsida > Pinales > Pinaceae > Pinus > Pinus taeda. Next base: position 87,712 of record APFE031478199.1, on the reverse strand, counting down.
GCTTTTCTCTGCATGAAAGTGCGTGAAATTTTCTTTGCATGAAAGTGTGTGAACTTTTTTTTGCATGAAAGGAACTTTTCTCTTCATGAAACTGCGTGAACTTTTCTCTGCATGAAAGTGTGTGAACTTTTCTCTGTATGAAAGGGACTTTTCTCTGCATGAAAGTGCGTGAACTTTTCTCTTCATGAAATTGTGTGAACTTTTCTCTGCACTATAATTTATCATCTGAGATGAGTGAGTTTCCATCAAGTACAACATATGTATCATAATGCCAACAATCTCCCCCTTTGGACTTGATGGCAAAGCTAACTTGTCATACTGAGAACTGTCATCTGATTCCTTTGAGTTGTCCGGCATCCCATGCATTCAGTCAGATCTGATACCTCTTCTGTAGATTCATCTAGTTATAAATAAGTGAGATGTTCTTCTACGAGTGGATTGCCATCAAGTACAACATGTGCATCATAATGCCAACATACCATCTTTACATTTTTAAAGTTTTTGATATTTTGAAAATATGGAAAACCTTTGCAACAAGAAAAGGTATGAACATATTACAGAGCTCATCAAGTTAATCATGACAGATGTGACCTATTGGTATAGGGGCCTAATAGTGGCTCCACTTGGGGATGGTTTTTCCTGGTGGAAAGTCAAGAACAGTAGATCAGATGGCCTCTGAGTGACTTTCACTATGCTCTGCAATCTTTTTTTTCCCGTTGCTTTATTATATGTATGACAGTAATACCTTTGAAGCTTAGGGCCCTCTCTTCAGGCTTCAACTCCACAAGTTACTATCCAATCAAAATTGTAACTTTACAAAGGATATAGTATGTACATGTTAATCATCATGATAAATCCTAATAAGTAGGATCAAAGTAATGTTTTAACATTCAACCATTGACTGGTCCTTCTTTCGCTTATGTGCCATCCAAGTTCTTCAAATAATATGTATTGTTTCCTTGTAGGGCATAAATAATATATGGTCCTGTTGTGGCCAGCAATAACCCCCCTTTTTATTTAGTGTTATTACTAATGTTAAATAAGTGGGGACCCTTAGTCAAAAAATTTAAAAAATTAATTAGTGCTTGTATTTCCTTTTTAATAAAACTTATCATCATAAACTTAGGAAAATACCCTTGAAAAATCTAAAAAGCTTAAGTTTCATGATAAGGTAAAATAAAATCACTCCTTAAGAAATATCGCATCGCAAAAAGGATAATAGGATACCTCCCTACAAGCCGAATTCTAAGATCACGAGAATCACGATGCGAGACTACATATTGAAAAACATATATCGCATCGCATGCATCAAAGACCCCTTACGCTAAAAAATCTCAAACCGCAAATATGTGATGGTGCATATTGCAAAATCGCATTTCACAAAAAACACGTTAACAAAATTGTCATATGTCGCGCTCCTGCGATATTGCGATATTGCGATAGAGCGGAAAAGCGATATTGCTATAGATCAGCGGATATTGTGAAAACGCGATACATCGATTTGCGATATTGCGAAGCATATCGCAAAATCACTCCATCACAGATCTTTCGGGCTCGTTATTTGAGAAAACGTTTTTCCATAAACCGAGACCTGGTTATGCACTTTAATGCTAATTAATGAGCTAGTTGCCAGTTGTTAATAAAATATGGTTTTGTGCTTATCGAAGAGCCAGTTCATGTAAGGTGGTATATTTTTTTATGTCTTCGACATTTAAAGCTTTCCCGTCACCTTTTCTTATCATTACTCTCACCTCACTTGTGAACTGCAGGAACGAAAAACAAAGAATTATACAAAGCAATATACAGGATATTATGGGGAAGAAGGGCAAAGCTCCGAGCTCTGAAGACAAAGAAATGACACCCTTGTATACAGACACTTCCTATAACAGAGACATTGGTATTACTAATTGGGAAGGTATGTATAATCTACTTGAAGAAGAGAATCCCAAGGTGATGGAGGTTACAACTATTGCAGGTTCACAGGGGTCTTCTAAAGCATTAGTTGCAGATTTAGCTTGTTTGTTCTTGCACCAAATAGTGGCGAGGCTCAAAATTCTCCCCTATATGAACATGGTTAAATGGGTACTAGATAGCATTGACATCAAAAACAGACAATTTAAGACTCAGGGTCAAGAACTTACAGAATCATTATTTTCACAAAATTTGAGCTTTATATCCACTAAATGAAAGTGCACAAGAGACGAAAATCACACCAAGGAAGCCCGGATCAAGAAACGGAAGCAGTTTCCGATGCGCCTAGTGCTAATTGCTGGGAAAAACTTCTTGAAAAAGAAAGCCTCTAATTGCTTAGTCACCTGTAAGCCCAGAAATTTGTAAAAAAGAATGCTATAAGTAAAAAAGTAAAACTTGAATCCTAAAACCAGTAGTGATTGTCTGAAATATCTTCAATATGATATGTATATAAGTACAACAACTACAAACAAGATAGAGACAGAAGGCTCAACAAAAGGCAGAATCAATCAAAAGAGTAACTAAGTTGAATTGGGATTCTTACTGGGCGTATCTAGTAAAACGACACAGCTAGTGTATGACTCTCAAATGCATCATCAATTCTACCGGGAAGATGGTTCCAGCTCTTGCTGATTCCGTTTTTGCAGGACAGTTAAAGTCTAGAGTCAGCCAGCCGACCCTTCTGAAGCAAATGTTGAATGCTTATAATTTCAAGGATCAGATACAAAAATAGTTAGTTGTTAGTTTTAGATTCAATATTAGTATTAATTTTGCTTTATTTTTGCCTAAAAGAAGGACGGTCATTTAAACCGTATCCTACATTTTTGTAATAAGTTATTTTTAGATTTAGTTAGTAGTATTTAAACCCTTCTCATGCATTTAGAGAAGGGTCCTGAAATTTATCAAAAACTTGTCCTCAGAACATGCAATTTTGCACCCTCCAAGGAGGTTTTGATGAATGAATGGAACAATATTTATTGACATCTACATTTAATATCTGCTACTGATGTTGCACTTCTGTACTCTTAGTGGATGTTGGGTTAAGAAGAGATAAATCATTATCACTTGAAGCTGATGAGTAGAACTAGTTATAAATGGTACTTCCATCTCTTAACTATTTCTGCCTTTGTGTTAAAGTGATATTCATGTTCAGTTGTTTATATATTGATGCGTGAATGCCTAAGTTATCATTTGGCACTTTTGTATGGTGATAGCTATTATTTATTCTTAATGTATGAGTAGCTTATTATGCGATATGTTTTTCACAACTGTTTCGTCTAACTTTTTATACGAATTAGTTTATCTATATTGAATTGTTTTCTCATAACAGTTGAATGATTTTTATTACTGATTGTTATGTGAAATCATTTTAGATTGCATAACAGAAGGATTACACCTCGGGTTAGTGTAGACTTAGATATTTCTATTTATTAGAATACAATTTCATGTCATTAGATTAGAGTTAGGATTAGAGCATCTCACTTAGGAACTTTTTAGAAAGGAGATATGAATTCTTCACATACACACACATAAATTGGGAAACTGGTCCCATATCCCTACTCGGACCCACTATACCAAACGGAAAAGGAGCTGCTAACCAAGGTCCGGACCAGGTGGGTATCACCCTTGTTGTAGACCCGATTTTTGGGGCCTCAACATATTTGGAACTAGAAGGAGGGCCTAAACTGTGAATGGCAAGTAAGTCTAAATCTAAATACCATTCTGACAGTAAATCGCCCTCACCATCTCCCCCAACTTCTCCATTGCATTTAGAATCTTTGAATCCAGAGCCAGAGGTCGCAAGAACAACATCTGCTGCTACAAACCCTGACATTTCAGAACAATCTACTATTAAACCTTCTAAAGTTGAATCTTTGATTCACAAACTTCAGCGATTTTCTATATCTCCTCAAAGATATGATAAATCTCAAGGCAACGTGACTTCGCAATATAACCCTGCTCATCCCCTTACCATATTAAAGAGCGAAAAGTTTGGCGTTCAGACAACTGAGTTACCTCTACCTATAAGGAAGAGAGCAAGGAAATCACCCAAAGGGTCTGATAGCGAGACTCTTTCATCATCATCATCCATCTCAACCTCTCCACTGCGAAGTCAACCATCCACTCCTCCACTTCAGATCATTGTCCACCAGTCCATTGGTACTTCCTCATCTCCTTCTCAATCATTTGGAGTCATAATATCCTCACCTTCTCGACCACATGGATCATCTTCTGCACTTTCCTCTGTTAGTAGTTCAACAATGGCCCAATCTCCATGGAATAACCTAGGGGCAGTCTTAATGCCTGTGCCCTTGAGTCAGCTACCATCCCATCCTGAAAAATGGCTGCCTAATTTTAATCTTGAAGCAGACATGGTAGCGGAAAAACATATAAATAACTTTATGCTATACATAAATCTCAATGGAGTTACCAACGAAGACGCTGTTGTTCAACTTTTTCCTTATACTCTTCAGGGAGCAGCCGAATCATGGTATTTTTCATTACCATCTGGATCTATCACTGGTTGGGATATCTTCCAAGAACAATTCCTTATTAAGTTTGGTGATGATAGGTCTATGACGAAATTGATCAATGACCTGTCTAACCTTAGGGCCGAGTCAAAAGAAACTATCAAAGATTTCAATTCACATTTCAATAAACTGTTAAACAAAATTCCTACTGCTTCCAAGCCTAGCGAAAAAGTGAGAAGTGAATGGTACATCAATTCTTTACCATCAAACATAAGAATCTTTGTTGATAGAGCTAACAAAACAACTTTAGCCGAAAATATGAAAGAAGAAATAGTAGTAGAGAAGCATATTTTAGCCCTAGAAAAGAAAAATACAATAGTAGAATGCAAATCCAAAAAGGTAACTTTCAAGGAAGATCCCAAGAAAAAACAATCGAAAGATCCATTCGATTTAGAATGACTGCAAAAAGTTTTGAAGACCATGTCTAACGAGATGGTCGACATTAAGAAACAAGTGGCAGAAACTTCTTTTAAAACACCATACAGACCTTATAAAAGAAACCCTTCGACCGATTCAAAGCCCCCTAATGCTATTACAAGTGTTGAATCCGAAGAAGAAGAAGAGGAAATCGCTACTGAAGAACATATCAATGAAGAAGAAGTTGTACAGTTACAAGGTATGTGGGATTTCATCCTCCCAGATGAAGAGGATCAAGAGGCATCCCCGGTTAGTACTCGAAGTAGAAATCAACTTGATCCTCCTCAACCTACCCCTAAGCCAAAGAGCACAAGCTCAATGACTAAGGATAAAGTGGTAGCCAAGAAAATAACACCTAAAGCGACTCAAACCAGCCCAGTCCAAACAGATTCATCAACTCCATCTAAAACGCTAATTGTTTTGGATGAAATGGAGTATATATCACAGAAGACATGAAAAAGATTAGGGCCAACATCACTTTTTACGAATTGAGCAAGTAAAAACACCAGAAGAGCATACTTTTGAAAGAATTACATGTTGTACCAGTTGCACCTTTGCCCGCCGCTATAATTTCTCAAGCTTCCCATGACATGGGAAGACCTCCAACTAATGTGATTAATAAAGTTGATCTAAACGATATCGCTTTAATTGGAGGAAGGTCAAGATCTCATACTCCCCAATTTATTCTTACTTATGAAATTTTCAATAAAAATTTGCATAGTTGCTTAGTGGATTCTGGAGCTTCATCGAATATTTTACCAAAGTCAATATGTGCAAAATTGAACGTTCGACCACAAAAATATGTTGTGCGCATAGTTCAGCTAGATCGATCACAAGTCGAAGTGATTGGTGAATTAAATCAGGTTACCATAAGGCTGTCATCCAACCAAAAGGTATGTCAAGTTATTGACATTTTAGTTGCTGATATTCCAGAATTTTATGGTTTAATTCTTTGCAGGGATTGGTCAGAAAAACTTCATGGATACTTTGCAACTGATTGGTCGCACATGTGGCTCCCTTATAATGGTAAGCCAAATCAAATAAAAGTTGAGCGAGAAAGACATCAGAAATACATAGTAACAGAACTAGAGGGAGAGAATGAACTGGTAGCATACAACAATAACATCATTGGCAACTACTTAGTAGATTCTTTCCTAGGAAATTTTAATGCTCATACTTCACCTTACTTAGAACATTCTGTTTTGTCTCAAGTAGAATTTTTTTCTCAAACGGATAGTTCTAAATGTATTAATTTTATAGATAATCCCATAAATAAATCTTTATTTTGGAAGTTATTTTTTGACAGATCTAAATCTAACAAAGGAGCAGGGGCAGGATGCGTGTTAATCAGCCTAGAGGGAAATAAAACTATGCTAACTTGTAGACTCGAATTTTATTGCACCAACAATACCATAGAATACGAGGCTTTAGTCCAAGGGTTATACAAAGCAATCAAATTAGACGTCAAATACCTTCAAGTTTTCAGAGATTCTGAAATTGTAATCAGACAGGTACATAATACTACACATTGTTTATCAGGTCATTTAAAACATTACCAATCTTTAGTCCAAAATCTGACTGAACACTTTATAGCATTTAATATTTTATCAATTCCTAGACTCTAGAATGCTAGTGCAGACCTCTTAGCTAACGTAGCTTCCAAGCTCATTCCTTCAGAAGATTTTAGCCTTGATAGATTTTCAATTTAATTAATTTTTAGACCCTCTATTCCCGATAACATTACCAATTGGAGGATTTTCAACGATGATCCTGATATCGTGAGTTTCCTCACATCTGAAGGATCCTACACCAATCAAATAATTGATGAAGACCAACATGACTGACAATTGCAACAAGATAGCACTAAAAATGCTCTACCTAAGTAAGTAGTCAAGTTAGAAGACCTTTATGATTTGAAAGATCGGTTTAAAAGATCTACCAATTCGAAGCTGCAAAGTTCAACTTTGAACTGTGAATTAGTAAATCTAGGAACTGATACCAAACCACAGAATATCAACCTAAGCCTTGGTCTAGCTCCTAAAGAAAAATTAGCGTATATTCCTCTCTTGAGACAATACAAAAGTGTCTTTGCTTGGAATTATGATGAACTCAAAATGTATGACACTTCCATCATCCAACATACTATTCCAATGATAGACAATGAAAAACCTGTCCAACAAAAGTTGAGAAAGATCCATCCCAATCTAGAAAACCAGATCAAATCTGAACTCAATAAGTTATTGAAAACCAAAATAATTTTTCCCATTCGACATTCCAAATGGGTTTCCAATATGGTTCATGTTAGAAAGAAAAACAGAGACATTAGAATATGCATTGACTTTTGAAATCTTAACAAAGCCTGCCAAAATGATAATTTTCCTTTGCCTCCCATGGAACAAATACTACAGGCAGTCACGGGGTCATAATTAATGTCATTCTTGGATGGATTCTCAGTATACAACCAAGTGTTGGTACATCCTGATGATCAATTAAAAGCCACATTCATAACCAAATGGGGCACGTACGCATATTAAAAGATGCCCTTTGGTCTGATTAATGTTGGTGCAACATTTCAGAGAGCCATGGACATCGTGTTCAAAGGGTTAGTTAATAGATTAGTGGTAATCTATTTGGACGATATACTGTATATTCCAAGAAACGAAGCAATCATCTTAGAGATTTAAAACAAATCTTCCAACATTGTCAAAGGTATGGAATTTCACTTAACCCGAAAAAATAATTTTTGTATTAAGTGAAGGAAAACTTCCTAGATTCATAGTGTCAAAATCTGGAATTCACATTGATCCTGACAGAATCAAGGAAATTTTTGAAATACCCCTGCCTCACAACAAAAAATCTATGCAATCTTTCCTTGGCCAGATTAACTTTGTAAAGAGATTTGTTCCAGATTTTTCAAGAATTTTATCTCCTTTACAAGCAATGATTAAAAAGAACTCAAACTTTAAGTGGGACCAAGATGAATATGAGGCATTCAATCTGATCAAACAAGCAATTATTAACGCTCCATCTTTAGCAACTCCAAATTTTTCCGATCCTTTTATTTTATATACATTTTCCTCTGGTAGATCATATTCTACGATACTCATTCAAGCAAATCAAGAAAGGGTAGAAGCCCCAATTGCTTTTTTCAGTTCAAATTTACAGGGGGCTGAGTTAAATTATTCAGATGTGGAGAAACAAGCTTACGCTATTTTCAAAGCAATTAAATATTTCAGACCCTTTTTACTCAAAACCCATACAAAAATCATAGTACCGTTTCCAGCAGTAAGAAATCTTTTAGTACAAAAAGATGTGGTGAGAAAAGAGGCAATTAGGTTACTGCCTTATAGGAATATGATGTAGAAATCAAACCAGCAAGTATTGTTAAAGGTCAAGACTTTTGCAAAATGCTGGCCGGAGCATTGCTTTTGTCTGAAATTCCATCTGCAGAGATACAAATGTGTGAGGTAAGCCTAAACGATGTTGAGTCATTATACACTGATATCATTTATTATCTAAAAAATGGATATGCTCCTTCAAACCTCGATTATACCAAGAAAAGATCTCTAAGGTTGAAAGCCAAAAAATATCAGTTCGTGAATGATGTTCTTTTTAGAATAAATTATGATTATATTCTCCTTAGATGTCTTGAGAAATCTGAAGCTGAAAAAGTCTTGCAGGAACTCCACGATGGGCCAGCAGGCGGACACTATGCTGGAGATGCTACTACTCATAAAATCTTATGCGCAGGCTATTACTGGCCCACATTATTCAAAGACTCACATAACTACGTGACGAAATGTCAAGTCTGCTAAACCACTATTGGAAGACAAAAGAAACCATTCTTTCCACTACAACCAGTCAACATTGAGCAGCCTTTTCATCAATGGGGATTGGACGTAATAGGTGAGATCGTTCCTCACTCTTCTAAACAACATAGATATATCCTTACAACAACATATTACTTTACTAAATGGGTAGAAGCAATTCCACTCAAGACAGCTAATGCTAAACATATCATCGAGTTCATAGATCAGTTCATAATCACCAGGTTTGGATTGCCTTCTGCTTTAATGTTTGATAATGCATCATATTTTTCTGGTAATACAATGATTGAATTTGCACTCAAAAGGGGTTTCAATCTTAAATACTCTACCAATTACTATCCACAGGGGAATGGGTTAGCTGAATCTGCAAATAAAAACTTAATCAGAATTATTAAGCCAACCATTGACCAAAATCATAGAAATTGGCATAAGTCTTTAATATATGCTTTATGGGCAAATCGAATAATGCAGAAAGTCTCCATCAGCACTTCTCCCTTCAATCTAGTTTATGGGAAAGAAGTGGTTCTTCCAACTCATTTGGTAATTCCCTCTTTGGCCTTAGTTCAATATATTGATGAAGCACCAACTTCTTCCTTACAACTAAGGCAGTTGGAAATAATTAAGTTAGAAGAACAACGAGAATAGGCTAAGATAACTCATGCTCATCATCAAGCATTAGTGAAAGCCTCTTTTGATTCAAACATGATATCTAGAAAAGACTTTTAGATGGGAGATCTAGTTTTAAAATGGGACAAAGTTCATGAGGAAAAAGGGAAACATACAAAATTTCAACGAATGTGGCTTGGCCCTTTCCAAATCATAGAAGTAATAGGTCCGTCCACTTTTATGTTATAGGATTTAACAGGAAAAAGAGATTCTTTATCTGTTAACGGACAGATCCTCAAAAAATATTTTCAATAGGAGATCATTCTTCTATTTTGTAGATTAGTTTTTATTTCCATAATAAAACCAGTTGTAAAAGGTTACATTAGGGATTTACTAAAAAGACACAAATCCTCTTTTAAATTTTGTTTTTTTTCCACTTGTATAAATAGAATTCTTTTAGAAAATTGATCGTTATTATTGAAAGATACGGTTAAAGACTCTAAGCCTAGGAATGATATTAGTTTCAACTTTGTAAATTTTGATAGAAAACGACCTTTAGTTCGAAATTGTTTTATATCAGTCTAATGAAAGGTATCAATAACAAAACAAAGATTCTCTGTAGAAAAGCTCTTTCCAAAAACTCTACTAGTGTCGTCCAGAGCTATCTTAAAGAAACAATGACTTCCTCCCCACCTAGGAAACTACAACATTCAGAGAATAATCCAAGATACACTTTAACTTAAAGAGTAAGAGGTCTCATCATGATCCGACTTATCATGATCATAGATATTATAGCTTGCTGACTTTGCCAATACTGCATACCATAACAGGTCAATGAATCGAGATTGTTGCAATCAAAAGACAAGGGGTCTCATCACGAGCCAACTTGTTCAGCAAAGTTATAACTCAAGTGGATGACTATGTCATAAATTGGCTATCAAACCAAGACATTTTTCTTTAAGGATAAAAATGAAAATGAAAGCAATAAGTGTGGATATGGATTTCTCTTTGAAAATTGTATATTTCTCTAAGTAGGATATAGGATCATTGCTGGGTAACAGGTAACCCTGTCGAGGCTATAAACGCCTGCTGGCAGCAAAGGCTCTACCTACGACAATTGAACATATTCAAAACTGATTTATAGAGAAAGCTTTGTTTTTATCTTTATAAACCAAGTAGTGACTAATGTAGAAATAAGGACTAGCTTGAGGGAATAAATAATCAAAGTTGAAAATAGAAGAAATGAAATATCATTGATAGGTAAAAGCATAATGTACTTTATTTTTCTATAATAAAGTTTAATTTTCTGGAAAATTTTCTGTTTTGGAAGTTTAGAAAATTCAAAAGAAAAGTAGAGATAACTGGTTCTTCCAAGTGAATCACCAATTGTTGTGGCCATGTTATAGACATTTCGGCACTTCAACCCCAATCATAAATGTCCATAAACTGAAGGCTCCTAAGTCCCTAAAAGTGTTGCTTCACTGCCTAAAGGAACAAGGTCAACTGATTACATCATCTCCTAGAAGTTCTCCA
>APFE031478199.1:50433-66448 GCA_000404065.3 Pinus taeda | reverse complement strand
CGGGAATGGACAAATGGCAGGGACAAAAATGCGAGGTGGAAGATCATGGAATCTTCCAGAAGCTTCCCCTCTGACACTTGCCTCTCTATTTTCGACCATGGATGAGTAAGAGATCATCATTCTCCAAGTGGAAGCAGGAACGATCAGAGAGAGGACACTAATCAAGATCCCAGAAGATGACTCACCTCTTTGTAATCATTTATATATGGATCCCTCATCATAGAGATCCAGGGGCTGGAATTTTGTATCTTATAGAGAAATGTTGTTGGTTTTCTGGTATACATTCATAGTGTTGGGTGATCTAAGCTTTGCTTGAGGTGAAGAAGGGCTTACTAGCTGGAGGATGATGCTGGGTCAGAGCACATGGTTGTAATCCTCTTGCTACTTTTTATCTTAATAAAGCTATTCTTCTTCCTTCCATATTCTTGTGTACCTGTTTATATATGCATGCATATGGTTAATACACATTTGATCCTATATTATTTATGAATTTAGATCCTTGTTTCTTGGATAGCAGTATGTTGCTGTGATTCCACTGGTTCTTTTGAAGCTGGGTAGGCAAAGAAGAAGCAGCGAAGCTCTATTAAGTAGGAGAGGAAATCAAATGCAAGACTCAGGTTGGTCTTCTTGGTTCTCTTCTCGTCTATTTTCATAAAAGGAAACAACAGTAGACTTTGATTGTTTGTTTCTAAGATAGCCACCCATCTTAGTGGGAATAGCAGCATCCGAGTGGACACTATTCCCGGATAATAGGCCAGCAACAACCCCCCTTCTTATTTAGTGTTATTACTAATGTTAAATAAGTGGGGACCCTTAGTCAAAAAATTAAAAAAATTAATTAGTGCTTGTATTTCCTTTTTAATAAAACTTACCATCATAAACTTAGGAAAATACCCTTGAAAAACCTAAAAAGCTTAAGTTTCATGATAAGGTAAAATAAAATCACTCCTTAAGAAATATCCCATCGCAAAAAGGATAATAGGATACCTCCCTACAAGTCGAATTCTAAGATCACCAGAATCGCGATGCGAGACTACATATTGAAAAACATATATCGGATCGCATGCATCAAAGACCCCTTACGCTGAAAAATCTCAAACCGCCGATATGCGATGGTGCATATCGCAAAATCGCATTTCGCAGAAAGCACATTCACAAAATTTTCATATGCCGCGCTCCTGCGATATTACGATATTACGATAGAGCAACAAAGCGATATTGCTATAAAGTGGCAGAATGATATTGTGAAAACGCGATACAGTGATCTGCGATATTGTGAAGCAAATCGCAAAATCGCTCCATCGTGGACCTTTCGAGCTCGTTATTTGAGAAAACGTTTTTCCATAAACGAAGACCTGGTTATGTGCTTTAATGCTAATTAATGAGTTAGTTGCTAGTTGTTAATAAAATATGGTTTTGTGCTTATCGAAGAGCCAGTTCACATAAGGTGGTATATTCCTTTTATGTCTTCGGCATTTAAAGCTTTCCCGTCACCTTTCCTTATCATTACTCTCATTTCACTTGTGAACTGCAGGAACGAAAAACAAAGAATCATACAAAGCAATATACAAGATATTATGGGGAAGAAAGGCAAAGCTCCGAGCTCCGAAGACAAAGAAATGACGCCTTTGTATGCAAACACCGCCTGTAACAGAGATGCTGGTATTACTAATTGGGAAGGTATGTATAATCTACTTGAAGAAGCGAATCCCAAGGTGATGAAGGTTACAGCTACTAAAGGTTCACAAGGGTCTTCTGAAGCATCAGTTGTAGATTTAGCTTGTTCGTTCTTGCACCGGATAGCGGCGAGGCCCAAAATTCTCCTCTATATGAACATGGTTAAATGGGTATTGGATAGCGCTGACATCAAAAACAGACAATTTAAGACTCAGGGTCAAGAACTTATGGAATCATTATTTTTACAAAATTTGAGCTTTATATCCACTAAAAGAAAGCGTACAAGAGGCAAAAAGTCGTACCAAGGAACCTAGATCAAAAAACGGAGGCAGTTTCTGATGCACCTAGCGCTAATTGCGCATCATTCGGAAAAACTTCTTGAAAAGGAAAGCCTCTAATTGCTCAGTCACTTGTAAGCCCAGAAATTTGTCAAAAAGAATGCTAGAAGTAAAAAAGTAAAACTTGAATACTAAAACCAGTAGTGATTGTCCGAAATATCTTCAATATGATATGTATATAAGTACAACAACTGCAAAAAATATGGAGACAAAAGGCGCAAGAAAAGGCAGAATCAATCAAAAGAGTAACTAAGTTGAATTGGGATTCTTACTGGGCGTATTTAGTAAAACCACACAGCCGGTGTATGAATCTCAAATGCATCATCAATTCTACCAAGAAGATGGCACCAGCTCTTCTTGATTCCATTTTCGTAGGATAGTTAAAGTCTGAAGTCGGTGAGCCGACCCTTCTCAAGCAAATGCTGAATGCTTGCAATTTCAAGGATCAGATACAGAAATAGTTAGTCGTTAGTTTTAGATTCAATATTAGTATTAATTTTGCTTTATTTTTGCCTAAAAGAAGGATGATCATTTAAACCGTATCCTATATTTTTGTAATAAGTTATTTTTAGATTTAGTTAGTAGTATTTAAACCCTTCTCATGCATTTAGAGAAGGGTCCTAAAATTTATCAAAAAATTCTCCTTAGAACATGCACTTTTGCACCCTCCGAGGAGGTTTTGATGAATGAATGGAACATGATTTATTGATATCTGCATTTAATATCTGCTATTGATGCTACAATTCTGTACTCTTAGTGGATGTTGGATTAAGAAGAGATAAATCATTATCGCTTGAAGCTCATGAGTAGAATTAGTTTTAAATGGTACTTCTATCTCTTAAATATTTCTGCCTTTGTGTTAAAGTGATATTCATGTTCAGTTGTTTATATATTGATGCGTGAATGTCTGAATTATCATTTGGCACTTTTGTATGGTGATAGCTATTTATTTATGCTTAATGTATGAGTAGCTTATTATGCAATATATTTTTCACAACTGTTTTGTCTAACTTCTTATATGAAGTAGTTTATCTATATTGAATTCTTTTCTCATAACAGTTGAATGATATTTATTACCGATTGTTATCTGAAATCATTTTAGATCACATAACAGAAGGATTACACCCCGGGTTAGTGTAGACTTACATATTTCTAATTATTAGAATACAACTGCATACCATTAGATTAAAGTTAGGATTAGAGCATCTCACTTAGGAGCTTTTTAGAAAAGAAATATCAATTCTTCACACACACACACATAAATTGGGAAACTGGTCCCATATCCCCACTTGGAGCCACTATACCAAACAGAAAAGGAGCTGCTAACCAAGGTACGGACCGGGTGGGTATCCCCCTTGTTGTAGACCCGATTTTCAGGGTTTCAACAGGTCCTTTCCATAGGAAGTCAAACTTGCCATGTTTCCTCTTATCCTCTCTTTTGGAATCCCATCTTAGCACTTTGTCTCCAGGGTGGAAATCTCCTGCCTTAGTTCTTCCATCAAATATCTTCTTAAGCTTTTCCTACCATATTTGGGATCTTTGGTACACCTCCTCTCTAGTCCGCTGTAAATTCATGGTCTGATTTGTCCTCCTTTGGATATTGTTAGGTTCCACTTGAGCTTCTTGGAGTAATTTCATAACAGGAACTCCTAATGATGAAGGAAATACAGCCTCCATACCATATGCTAACTCATAAGAATTGGTGCCAATGGATTTTTTGGTTGTCAACCTGTCTACCCATAGTGCATTTATTAGTTTCTTATGCCAAGTCTTTTTATTTTCTTCCAACAATTTTTTAATGATATTTATGAGGCTCTTGTTAGAGGATTCAGCTAGTCCATTTCCTTATGGATAATAGGCTATGGAATGGCCTAAGGTAATGTGGTATTTATTGAAAAAACTGATCATTTTTCTTGATTTAAAAGGTGCAACATTATCAGTTATGATTTTAGTAAGGCAGCCAAACCTGGACAATATATTGGTTTCTAGGAAACCTATGATTACAGTGTCATTGGCCTATCTAGAGGGGATAGCCTCTATCCATTTGGTAAAATAATCAGTGGCAGTGAGAATCCATTTATGTTGGCCAGAGGAGGGAGGATGGATTTCTCCAATGAAGTTAAGGCCCCATTGTTGGAATGGTTTCTCAGTAG
Source organism: Pinus taeda (assembly GCA_000404065.3). NCBI lineage: Eukaryota > Viridiplantae > Streptophyta > Pinopsida > Pinales > Pinaceae > Pinus > Pinus taeda. The sequence goes on along the minus strand of APFE031478199.1, from coordinate 62,280 downwards.
AGATGGGTTTCAGGGGTAAAGGTAATAGTTTTCTCTTTCCCTAAAAATTTTGGCATTTATGGCATGAAGTGACAAATTTCTTTACATCAGCATACAAGGTTGGCCAATAGAAACCAACCCTTAATATTTTATCAGCAGTTGATTTCCAGTAGAAGTGTCCACCACAGTCACCTGCATGAAATTCTTGAAGAGTCTTGTAAGCTTCATCTTTTAGCAAACAATTTAATAAGATTCCTTCATGATTTTTCCAAAAAAGAGCATTATTTAAAATACAAAATTTTAAAGATTTCATCTTTAAAAACCTATTTTTGTTCTGAATAACCTTGGAGGAGCCTACAAGTTTTGTAACACATAAATTATATCAGCATACGAAGGTGAATTTGAAAAGGCCTGGCTGATTTGTGGAGTCGCCATCTCCTGTTCGTCATCTAGTTCATTTATAACCAGGGCCTGACAATTTGTTTCTGCCATGAGTTTGACCAATCCCTATCCTTTTATCAGTTTGGTAGGTTTTATTTCAATATCATACTCTAAAATGGTAGCAATCCATTTACCTCTTTTGCCCTCAATTCCATCTTGAGTCAGGATGTCCTTGATAACTGCATTTGGTACATAGGCTATCATATGAGAGTATAATATATAAACTCTGAAGTCTTTAATGGCTTTAATAAGTGCAAAAGCTTGTTTTTCCATGATTTTGTATTTTAGTGGTGCATCTCTGAGTGCTTTACTAAAAAAAGCGATAGGTTTTTCACATCCTTGGTCGTCCTTTTGTAATAAAACAACTGCTATAGTGTAATCTGAGGCGAAAGAAAAAATTATGAAGTCTCTATCAAATTGGGGACTTGTAAGGGCCGGTGTTCTAGTTAAAGCCATTTTAATTTCTTCAAATTCTTGTTTGGCTTCAATTATCCATTTTATATTTGAATCCTTTTTTAACATATTATTAAGTAATCTAATGGGTTCTGCTAGGTTAGATATGAATCTTCTCAAGAAGTTTATCTTTCCTAGGAAGGCTTGAAGTTCTTTGATATTTCTTGAATGAGGTATTTGTAAAATTTCTTCTATCCTGGCAGGGTCAATTCGAATGCCATCCTTCGAAATGATGTTTCCTAAGAATTTACCTTCTTTCAGGCCAAACAAAGATTTCTTTGGATTTAAAAAAAATACCATATTTTCTGCATTTTAAGAATACTTGTCTGAGATGGTCCAAATATTGTTGATCTGATTTAGAAAAAATAGTTAGGTCATCTAAATATATGACAAGAAAATCATGAATCTCTTTAGAAAATGCAATGTCCATTACCCTTTGGAAAGTAGCTCCTACATTCTTAATTCCAAATGGAATTTTGATATACATAAATGTAACCCATGGTGTTGTAAAGGAAGTTTTTTCTTGGTCATCAGGATGAACCAGAATCTGATTATATCTTGAAAATCCATCTAAAAGAGAAATCTTGGAAGAACATACTACCCTTTGCAAAATATGGTCCATCTTGGGTAAAGGGTAGTTATCTTTAAGGGAAACCTTATTCACATTCCTCGTATCTACACATAATCTTATTTCTCCAGTTTTCTTCGTAGTTGGTACTAAGTTTGATACCCACTATGAAAATCTTATAGGTGCAATTATCCCTCCCTCATACATATGTTTAGTTTCTTTTTCAATTAGTGGTAGTAATACAAGGTTGATTCTTCTGAGTTTTTGTTTGAATGGTTTTTGGTCTTCTTTCAAAGGTATGGTATGTTGAATTATTGAGGTATCATATGATTCAAATCCTCATAACTCCAAGTGAAGACATCCTAGAATTCTCTTATGAGTTCAACATATTTTAACTTTTGGTCAAAAGGTAAAAACTTTAATAATTTTATCATTTTTGGGTTTTCTTCTGTTCCTAAGTTATATTCTTCAATGTCTGCTTTTAGTGGTTCCATCTTTGGTTTCTTAAGAATGTCATTGGAATCAAAGGGGTCCTCTAGTGGGGTTAATCCCTTAGGAAAATGATTGTCTTTTAGATCAATGACCTCTGTTTCTTCTTCATTTATCTCATCAAGATCAGTCTTGAAATTCCTGTTTGGTGAAAGTTGTGGGATGAAGCATTTGAATTGAGCTTTCTTCTACAATGTTGGAATCTACATCATTTATTTGTTTAGTGTTACTGTTTGTATCAACATCTATGTGACTGTGAGAAAATTCTTTGTCTAAAGTTAGAAAGTTATTAATATGTTCATCATTTTCAAAAACTTGCCAGTTCTTCAAATTGTTAGGGATAGCTGGCCTATGCCTAATTTTAGTAGTGAACTAATGATTAGGTTCAAAAGGTAATTTATGGGTGCTGGCAAACATGGCCAAACTGTGAGCATGTAAGTTGTGCTTCCTAGGTACCATTGCAAGCTTAGTTTCCAAAAAAGTATTAAGAATCTCTATAATTGTTTCTCTATAGTATCCTAATCTAGGATCCCTAGTTAAGTACTTCCCTTTTATCTATTTAATGATTAAGGCTAAATCCTCTATGATAGATACCTTAATTGCTCCTAATCTTTTGACAAGTTTAAGTCCTAGAAAAAGAGCTTAATCTGTAGGCATGGCCTTCAGCATGGTCATTTTCTAAGTTATGCACCCAAATTCCTGCTCCAGCCCCTAATTTATTGATTGGGCCATCAAATTCTAAATGCCAAAGAATTTCATGGACATAATCAGTGTCAGGGGTGGTGAGAATTTGTTTAGCCTGGGGGTTTGTTATTTTGTCCTTATCTGATTTTCCTTTATTGTCTGAAACATCATTGGCATCTGAGATTTCCTGAATCTGAACACTTTTTTTTCCTTTTTTAATTTCTTTCGGTTTTGTTGCTAAAACTTGTTCATTGTTGGCAGGATTGGTTTTGGCATTGTACAAAATGAATGAATCCATATCAGAGTGTATTGAGTAGATAGGGAAATTTTGTGGGTTTTCCTACTACTTACTACATATTTCATTAATGTCTCTCTGTATAGCTTCTTAGGTTGGCCGAAAACAGAGATAGTAGCATAAGACATGTTCAAATGAAGCGATCCTTGAAGCTTAGCACCTCAGGACCTGGATAATAACATTCCATATTTTGGAGGTATATCTGCTACTACTACATCCATCAGGATTGTTTTGGCAGGGTATTGAACTAAAGAAATACACAAGTCTTTTATTAATCCTAAACATCTCACTTGACTTGAATCAAAAGAAAAGAGATCTTTATATGGCCTAGTGATGTCAAGATATGATGTCTCCATTACTGACTTGGGCATTAGGTTGTGAGATGCCCCAGAATCAAACATAGCATTGTGAAGGATTTTTTCATGAACATTTAAGCTCACATAAAAGGGAGGAACACACCCTTCTAAATGTTTCCCATTCATTTTAGGGCCAAAGATTAATTCTGTTTGGTCATCAAAAACATTTACAGAGTCTTTAGTTCCAGTGATTTTAAGTGATTTGTTAATTTGATCTCGGTAAGCATCATGTTTATCTAGTTCTGATAATGGAACAACAATATTTAGTTTGCCTACTTCAGTTTCCAAATCAAACGGTTTTTCTTTTTGGGATTTTGTGTTTCGAACAATGGGATTCTCTCTATTTTTTGTGTTTTTGGTATTTTCTTTTTTTTTTCTCCTTCTCAGGAGTAAGATTAAGATTTACAGTTTCTTCTAAATTGTCTTCTAAAGGTTCTTCCATATTTCCCTTGGAAGGGGGAGAAATGGAAGGTTGTTTTTTATTTTTTTGACTGTCAGAGACATCTTCAATTATTGGATTAGGGAGGTTATTGTTTAATGTAGACAAAATTTGTACAGGGGGAGTAGCTACTTTACCTTTGATAGGTTGTCTTGGGGCTTTTTGTTTGTTGACTTCAGGAACATCTATTCTTCTACTCCTTAAGTTGTATTGCTTGTGCACTTCTTAGATAGTTGTGTCATATCCATCCCTGAAGTCAAACGATTCTCCTCACTGAGTTTGAAATTGTTTGAGATTGCAGGCCTCTTGATCATCTTGAGTTAGGAAAACTTCTCCTTCATTGTTAAGTCGCATTAGATTTATCTGAGTGTCTTCTGGTGGATCTTCAGAGGTGGAAGCTTCTACATAATTTTCCTGGAAATGGAATATAATGTTTTGATCTGGGCCAGTCTTTCCGGGGTTTTGGTTTTAGTTTTTCCAGAAATTTGGATTTCTCCCTGTATTGGATGGGTGACCATCCCAAGGATATTTTCTTTCTATTGTTTCCACTCTATCTCCCAGTATTTCCATCCCTTTAATTATTGCATCCATTTTTTGTTCAACAGGTGAGGTTTCTTCTTTCAATGGTATCCTTCTTTCACTTCTAACCTTGGCTCGTTTAGACATCAGGTTGGCTTCAACACTGACAGCTATACTTTGAATTTATTCCAAAGTTCTAGGGTCTCGTTCCCTTAGCTGAAAAGCCATATCAGAATCAAGTCCATCTGGAAATTTGATTAGGGACAAATCAGGTGGGTGTCTGAGGTTTTGAGGAATGGCATTGTAGACAGTGTTGAACTTGGTGCAGTAATCCTACATAGTTTCTTGCATTCCTTTCTTAAGGTTTTCATACTCGGATAAGATTTGCGAAGGATCTTTCTTCTTTTCCCAGCGATTTAAGAATTGTGTATAAAGGGTTTCTAGGCTATCTATGATGTTTCCTCTTAAAGACCTAAACCAGAGTTTGACTGACTTCCCTAATCAGAATCTGAACAAATATCCTTATTCTTACGTCATCAGTATCATTCTCATATATTTCAAAATATTTAGTCATTTTTTTGGTATGTTGTTGAGCTGTGTAGGTACCAATACCATCGAATGGAGTGATTTTACTTTGATAGTCTTGGGGCATGGCACCTAAATTGGCAAGTAAAACCAGGGGGTATACCTGTTTGCCATGGCTGCATGTAATGATGAAACATGTGGGGTATGGGTAACAACAGGAATTCGAGTTGTGGATGGAGGGGTAGAAGGAGAGGTTTGTGGTGGGGTGGTTTGGGGTTGAGATGTAGAAGCAACAGTGATTATAGAGGGATCAGGTGTTCTTTTAGAAGTAAACTCAGATTGTATTGAATTCTGTAAATGTCTGTCTATTGAGAAACTAACAACATCAAATTGTAACTCTTCAATAAATAATGGGTCTAGAACTAAGTGTATCAATTCAGAGTCAGAAAATGTTACAAATAAAGAGGTTTCAAATGTTCATCAAAGGGTTCATTCTCAAGATAAATCCACCTAATAGGGTAGGATCTTGATTTGTAGATGGGTTGAGAACTAGCAATACTTTCTTGAATTTCCTATCTCCTAAGAATTATGGGGGTCAGATTGGGATTCTCAAACACAAGTGGTGGATTTGGGTCAGGATTTGACCTAGTGTAACGAGTTCTTTCTGAAGATAGATTTCTTGGTTTTGATTTTCTGAATTAATATCAACAACAACTTTTGTGATTTTTTTAAGATGTTTCAGATTTGGATTTAAAATATTCCTAAAGATTTGTTTCACTGAGGAACTGGTTCATGTTCAATTCATAAACTAGACCAGAGATAGACTGAAGCAACATTCATCTACTTACGCACTTGTAGAGAAAGTGTAGTTCGAAGGCTACCTGGATAACTTCAGGCTCCATCTGTAGTTTATAAAGTGAACAACATTAACAACAAATTTTCGATCCCCAGTGGAGTCGGCACTATGTTATCACTCAAATTTTCGTAAAAGTTGTAAGAAGAGGAAAGGGGTCCCAGGTAACCACAAACCAACTTTTGGTTACAGAATCTAGCCAATCTGTACCTAGAGAGGGCTCTCTCTTTTAGATTTAGCTTTGTTTTATAAGGTTTTAGGCTAGTTATTAGAGCTTTGGGATTTTGATTGGGTTTGGTGGTGGAATCCAATAGCAGAGGGTTAGAACTGAATATTTCAGGGCATTGGGCTAATGGAGTCAAAAGAAAATGGTTCAACTAGATTTGGTTTCTCAACAAAGGATGGCTTCACAAGGCAAGATAGATAAACAGAGAGAAATAGAGACTTGAAAAGATGGGATGGACTTAAAAGGGATGAAGGGAAATTAAGAATCCTTCAACATATTTTAAGAGAAGAGAACTTGACTAATCACCAATAAAGAGCAATTAAGAATTCTTTACTAAATGATCAAAATGAGTAAACTAGGAAACATGAGCAATTAAGAATTCACTGTTTATGCTAGTTTAGAAGAAAACATTGAGAACAAAAACGATTAAAGACAGATTGCACTTAAGCACTTTCTGAATTATTCTTTTTTGTTTTAATATTCAAATATGAAACATAATTGATATAATAAACAAGAAAATAATAACACATGAGATATAATATACTTATTTGTCTAGTGTTCAACACATGAATCCTATGAAAATTCCTTTGCATTAATTCTTCATCTAGCCAATCGTGCAAAATTTGTCCAACAACACTTTATTCCAAAATAGTTAGTTTTATAGCAATGTCTAAGAATCCACCCTCAATACTCTAAATGAGGGAGTATTTATACAAAAACTTTACAATAAAATATCTCATTACAAAGTGAGATATAATCTGAGATGAATAACTAGAGGTTACATGAAAATAGAGACAGATGGTCTCATAGATAGCAGATAGAGGAAAATGGATGGTTTGTCGTCCCTATTCTTGAGAGTGTGCTGGAGTCATGTCCTATATTGTGGCATCTTGATGTCTTTGATCTAATTCTGTGCTGGTTGTTATGCTTTTCATTTTCTTACTGATACACTTTAACCTGTTCTGATACTCTTTACCTGTTTGATCTCTGTTTATCCTCTTTACCATCATTGACTATAGTAAATAACCAAATTTTACCTTTTACCAAGGATAAACTACAAAATTTCTAACATTTCTTCCCACCATTTTGGCTGTGGTATTATGGTCTTTTGAAGACTTCTAAGGGTTTCATCAGTTCCATTGTACCTAAAAAAGGTAGGCTGAATTGGAAACAAATTCTTTAGTTCATGCTCGACATAGAATAGGTTCTCTAGACTGTCATATAGAACTCTACCTGTAGGTAGTGCCTTTGATGTTGATAAACTTGTTGATGAACTTGCCTAGTTGCTTGCATATTGATTCAATTTGTCCACATAATCTATATGCCTCACTAATTTGTCATTAATAACTAAAGGGATAGGTAGCCCTTTGCTCTGCAAAATACCAAATTTCTCCATAAAAGCATTAAATTCTTCCTGCATGTCATGGCATCTTCTTTCTAAATTTTGCATCAGAGACCTTTTAGTTAATAACCTTTTGACTTCTAGAATAGTCCCTGTTCTGTCTTCAATGCCTAGTTCTTCAAGCTGGTACTTATTCTTGTTATTCAAAATTTTTATGAGCCTGTTGGCTTCCTCAAGCATCTTTCCTAATTATGCTCTTGTCCTTTGAATCTCTTCTCGAGCTGCCTTTACCAAATCAATCTGCTAAAAAAATATTTGGATTAATGGCCAAACATTATTTATTGACTGAGTGATGTTGGCCCAAAGAATATTTCTAATATCTACCGAGGGCTTGTTTTTTTTTTTTTTTTTTTTTTTTTTTTTTTTTTTTTTTTTTTTTTTTTTTTTTTTTTTTTTTTTTTTTTCTTGGTAAAACTAGCTAGTCTATTATATTATATTTACAGGAAAATTTTACAAGCAGTGAAACAGGACTTCCATGGCCGCCAGTGGCGCCTTGGATATCTTAGCTTTGAAGCAAAAATCTCCCACACAGGGGCAGCATCGACAGGACTTCCAAAATTCTCCAAAAAACTAACTGAGGCTGGAAACCAATTCGACTTGACAGTCAACAGAACATGGAACATTGAGTTAAACATGAACATGACAGCCCACGCAGGGGTTTCCTTCAAAACCAGACTGTAGACCGACACAAATGAGACAGGCTGAGAGTAAACTCGACCAAAACAAACGAGACAGAATGAAAAACTGCAAGTGAACAAACACAGTGCTAACCCGTACCCATATACCTGCAGCAACCTTTATCCTGGACCCGAGATGAGAGAGAAAGGCATGAGCCGGTGCGTGCGTCGGAGGATCATTCATCACCGAGACTTTTTTCCTCCACGATAGTGCACCATCCCTGACCCTCAGGGATTCTTTCCCACATGGCGGACCATTTATCCTTTGTTGTGCGTTGAGGTTCCGGCGCCTGGGGATGCGAGGGAGCGTGCATAATCTCCTTCCCTGAGGTGCCCACCTCAATTGGTGGCTGCAGAACAGGGCTCTCCTTTCCAGTGCCCTCTGGAGGTGGTTCCACCATTCCTGGAGGCGTCCCACAGTCATTCCCTTCAGGAGCTTGAGTAAAAAGAACTGAAATATGAGCATTGATACCTGCACTATCCTTGGAATTGCCCAGGGTGAACACAACCGAGCCAAATGCTGGAAGGACTGGCTCCCCTTCGCTTGAGCTGCCAACCTCCATGAATTTCCCAGCTTGGAGTGGCTTAACCCTTGCTCTCCTATAGCACTAGCAGAAACAGCAATGGTGGTGCTCAGTCGCTGCCCGAGGGCGAGAGGATGAGCCTCACCCAGATCCCCTCCTGCAAGGTTGCCGCTCCCGTAGCCTCACCATGGACAATCCTCCGTCTCCCTTGATAGCCTGGGGTGACTTGTGAGACCAACCACAAGGCGGAATTCGCCACAAGTACCTCTCGAACGCGACAACCTCTGAGTAGCTGCTGCCTGAGGGAGGAAATTCCTTCCTCGTAACCAGATTGCCCTGATTGCTCTTGATTTGCCACTTCCCCCCAAGACAAGGGCCTGAATTGGAGCGACGAAAAGCCAAGATGGCTGGTTGAAGTGGTAGGATAACCGCCCACCTATGTGTTTGCACCTACGTCGAATACCTCTACGTCTACAACTCCCTAGCTCCACCATAACGATGAACTATCTTCTACTCATCTGCACCTTGATAACCCGCCTCATTCCCTCATTGGGAGCGAGCAATAACTACAGCCATCTCTTCACTCTACTCGGCATTGAATGCCCATAGCTCAGACTGCGCAGAATTAAACCTTTGACGGCTAATTCCATCAAACATTAATATGAGCACGGGGCGGCACATGTTGGACATGTGGCTCGACCCTTTGAGACGTGCCATCACCCGCATCCGGGGATCTATCGAGGGCTTGTTAAATGTAAGGTCTTTTTCTAATGATTTTACCTTGTTTTCTAATCCTTTAATTTCCCTTTTTTTTCTACAACATTTATCTTTGAGAGCTCATACCTCTGTTCTAAGGTAATGTATTGTTCTTTTACCTTTTTCAACTCTGAAACTTGTAGTTTCATCTCCTCCATTGATTTTATTAGCTCCTTTGTACTTGGATTTGAAATCCCTGCTGATGTTGTTCCTGTTCCTGTACCTGATTCTATGGTTGGACCTGTGACTACCTCAGTTGTGGCTGCTGGAATGTTTAATGCCAGAGCTGTTCCAAGGGTTGAAGGAACTGCAGTTGAGACTACTGGTGTCACATTGGGAGGCTGAGAGGTCGACTCTCCTTGCTTGTCCTTCAATGATTTTTTTAGTTCTTGCTCAGTCTCGTTTAGTCCTTCATTACGTTTTAAGACAAAATCCATTAGTTCTTCTTCAGACCTTTGCTTTATTATCTCAGCAGTATGTGGATGTCTTGAAGGAGGCAACTTTAGCTACTTTCTTAAGGCAACCGTGTCTTCATCTTTCTTTTTAATTTAGGATTCTACAACCTTCACATCTTACGGATCATGACCCAACCCAATGATGAATTCTTCTATACATTTTATTCTATTATCTTTAGCTTGTGAGGAGGTTTTCTTTAGCTGCAATTGGGTAGTTGTATTACTCAAATAATTTTCCAGTCTTTGGGCCATCATAGCCTTACCAGTCAATGTAGAATAAATCATCTCTCCCATTTGTTTGTACAACTTAATTTGGTCCAAATGATGAATGTCCTTTGCCATGACCTCAAGATTAGTTCTGAGATAGTCTGCTGCTGATTGAGGCTATTGCACTTTAGGCTTGAAATAACACATTATAATTTTACCTTCTTTGATGTCATAGGCTGACATCAATCTGTTTTGTTTAGTGGGAGCCATTTTCACATATTGATTGTAGACCTGGATCCTCAATGGATCATTTCTGGCTTTTATTTCTATGAACTTCTTTTTAATATTTGGAATGTCTTTTCCTGGTGGCCTAAAAGATGATACCTTTGCACTATGCTGTCTCTTGAGCTCCTGTCTCTGTGAGCTTGTAGATGTCCCACCTACTGGGAAAGTTTGATGACTATATACACCTTCTCTTCTTTGACTATTAGTATTTTCTTCAAAAAATTCTTCTTTTGAAAGAGGATTTAGCCTTTGCCTCTTGGCACCAGGCTGTTCTGAGGGTCCACTGGCAGGGATAGCTACTTCCCTATCTCTCTTTTTGTTATTTTTCTCATTTAGAGGAGTCTGAAAGATGGGGGTTCTTGCACATTGACTTGAGTTAGAGGAGTGTGTATGTGTTCCTGTTCCTTAGAAGTTTCAAGCTAATTAGACATTATTGACTGTTCTATAGCCTGAGTGCTTGACTTTGTTTCTTTGCCTTTGGAGGTCCCTGTGAGTGGTGTATTAGTCTATTGTGATTGCCTTTGAGAGTCCCCAGCTGTTGAGGCACTTATCTCTGATGCTGACTTCTGAGAAGTTTCAAAATGCACCTGTCCAAAAGAATCTAAGTCAAGAATTTTCTCAAGATCTTTCATTACATTGTCTATGTTGACCTATTCATATCAGTTTCTACTAAGGTTCCTTTCCTCCATTCATCCAGGTTGGCAAACTGTTCAATCTCTGGGATTCTATGGTGTATGTATGGTGCCAACCTATTCTTCATTCTTCTATCACATATAAAGCTATGAGGGTCATATGGAACCCAACCAAAACTTTTGTGTAATTTAAGGTAATCTTCTAAAATTCTCTCTGCTTCCATATCATTGCAGATGAAAGGGCCTAATTGATTCTTGATCCTGAGTTGTACTTTCCTTTTGGCTTTGTAAAAATGGACCAAGTTTGAATGTATCATTTGTTTGAAGTATTCCAATGCAAACAGTCTCATTGGAACATATTTGGGTAGCTTGAAAGGGAAAAGCTCGCACCTATATATCCTGATTTCTATATAATTATGGTATAAATACCAGTCACCTATTTTGTACTGCTTGGAGAGCTGAAGGATCTTTTTAATGTCACCACTGATCCTAGGAGGGGAAATCCCCGTTAACAAGGTGGTTGCTGGATGAATGAACTGATCAACGAACTCATTATAGGAGTAAGGGGAATAAAAGATTTATGGAAAATGGAAGTCCAAAAGATAACAGACCTTGGATTTCCCTTGGTATCAAGCTTCATGACAGGGAAAGGGAAATTTTTGGACTGATAATAAAGCATGAGATGATATAGGAAGGTGGTATATTTGAAAACTCCTCATTGTCAAGTCTCATGATCTGTTCATGAATTTTGTCAGCAATAAAGCAAGCATAATCATACTTAACAGCAGAGGGTTGTCTAGGAGTAAACATTGACAACAACAGTAGGGTTAACTGTTATGAAACCAGCTCACAAAAAGATATAAAAGATAGATCAATGCCTTAGAATTTAGCCTCTTCGAGGGGGCAACCTCTTTTACATTACACAAATGATTGATTCTTTGATGATTCAAATGACAAAACCTCCTTTCTATATATAGGCTTCTAAGGAGTCACAATATAACCCAGCGGACCTAACAATAATAATATAAAGGCACAAAAATAACAATAGAGGGATTCTATGGGGCATAGTAATAACAATATGG
>APFE031478199.1:34110-47406 GCA_000404065.3 Pinus taeda | reverse complement strand
AAAATTTCATGAAAAGTTATTGAAAATTAAAAGCTATTATACCCAAGGATTGTAGCCATTGGACTCCTAGTACAACATAAGCACCTCCCATTGGAATGGAAAGCATTGGGCTAGTCAATACATATTCTCCCATGGATAGCTTGATATTATGGCACTTTCCAGAGCAATTTATTGTTCCTCCATTTGCAATCATCACTTGACACTCTGGTGCTGGATATAAAAAGCAATTCAATTCTTTTGCTACCTTACAATGAATAAAATTGTGGGTACTTCCTGAATCAATCAACACTATTACCTTTTTCTTCTTGATTTGTCCCTCTATCTTGATGGTTTGAGGAGTGGTAATTCCCGCCAATGCATTACAAGATATGGTAGGATTTATTTGTTCTTCATCTAGGCTTTTTTCCTGGAATATATCCTCTTCTTTTGACCTTTCTTGCTCCTTTTCTTCTTCCTCTTCACAATCTATGTAGAATAATTTCTTCTCAGCACACTTATGACCTTTAGTGTATTTGCTATCACAACTGTAACAAAGCCCTTTGCTCTTTTTTTTTCCAATTGTTGTGGTATCAACCTTATAGGTTGTGGAAGACTAGCGGCAACAACACTTCCGTCTTTATAGTTTTGAGTGGTATGCTTCCTGGTTGCCATAATTTTGCTTTCCATTTTTCTTGCTAACCTGAATGCCTTCTCTAATGAATCAGGTTCCCAAAGGCGAACATCATGTTGGATATTATGCTTTAAAGACCCTATGAACACATCAATCCTATGCTCCTCTGGAATAATTTTTACCCTTATGTTCAATTTTTGGAACTCCTCAATGTGCTCCATTATTGAACCCTTTCGTTTGAGACTTATAAATTGGCTAAAAAAGTGTTTCTTTTTATATCCTCATAATGTGCTATTAATTCTTCCGTAAAAATTTCCCAAGTGATAATTTGTTTACAAGAACAAAGCCAGTGATATCATACAAACTGATTTGGTTCCAAATATAAAGTTGCAATATGTACCTTTGGTGTTTTTTGCACATTATTGAGATTGAAAGATTTCTCCATCTATAATATCCATGTTGCAGATCCTTGCCATCAAAGTTATTCATATCGATTTTTGGAATATGGTGAGTCTTCAATCCAACATTAGAGTTTATGAAATCATGATTAACATTTTTTTTGTTCGCATCATGAGTTTCCTTTACTACCCTTTCACCATTAGTAAGTATTTCTTGTAGAAAAGTTGTTAAATCTGTCTTCAAATCTATCTTCAAATCATCAATATTAGATTCCACGCCATTTATCTTAGATTCCACGCCATTTATCTTAGCTTCTGTTAGCTTTTGTCAGAGTGAAATTTGTTGCACTTGGTCTTGTAATTTTGATATATCATGTAGCATTTCTTCCTCTTCTTCATGAGTCATGTTAGAACATTCAGGTTGCTTACTAGGTGTTTGTATTTTATTTCCTCGAGGCATCAGTTACTGATAATAATGCTCTACTATGCCCTTTGAATTCCTTCAAAATAATTTTTCAAACCAAGCTTAAGCAAAAATTTACAAACATTACACACCTTTTTTCACTTTGTAGGAGCTCGATACTGCCTCTGATGTATCTCTGTAATTTCGGATCATCCAGTTCTAAAATTACAACCTGTAGTAGCCCTCTGTGTCCTCTTTCCAATGTCACCAGTCTGATCCCAATTGGATTCTCCAAGGAAGAGTTATGCCAAATCTCCCACAGTGACCTAATTATAGACTAGTTCAGAAGAGTGAACTTGTATAACGTGTCACGTGTCCCTGTTTCGACCTTTGGCTATGAAAAATATATACAAGAAACTACAGTCCGTCCTCTTTCTGTACCTTCTTACGAAATTTCAATTTGATGCTCAGAGAGAACGTTATGATGATTTTCCCCAGGTCACCTATTTGGAATGTAATTCAGGAGTCTGTAGAAAGACCAACTTCCTTAGATCATATCTCCGCAAATATAGCATGAAAAACTCTGGAATTGGGATCCAAGGTTCAGTGTGATTTCATCTAAAATGAGTTTTTTTTTTCTTTTGCTTCTGAAACATCGCAGAAAAAATGTTATAGTGAAAACGCCATGATGACCTATTTGGAGCAGCGAAACCCTAGAATCCAAAGCTCTGATACCAAATGTTGTGAAACCACCTCACAAAATGATAGAAAAGATAGATCAATGCCTTAAAATTCATCTTCTTCGAGGGGGCAACCTCCATTAAATTACAAAAATGAATGATTCTTTGATAATTCAAATGACAAAACCTCCTTTCTATATATAGGAGTCTAAGGAGTCACAATATAACCTAGCTGACCTAACAATAATAATATAAAGGCACAAAAATAACAATAGAGGGATTCTATGGGGCATAGTAATAACAATATGGGGACAATAGAGGTACAACAATATTAATAAGGGATACAACTACAATAGTAATGGGTTAATCACTAATATTAAAGGGACCTAACATTAACTCATCAACAAATTCACTAGTGTTGAATCCCATAACTAAAGATATCATATCAACTATGAGTCTTCCCATATCTATGAAGAAAGTTTGCATATAAGGAGGTGGGCCCTTAGGCTGATGTTTGGGTAATATCAAAGTTTGACAAGTGATCAAGTTTAGGTTGAGACAATTTAGTTGATTTCTCAAGTAAATCCTCAATGGAAATGGGAGTGAGAGCTTGACTGGGGTGAAATTGCAACATGTCATTGATTGACTCAACAGTTATTGGGAAGAGGCTTGCATGGCTAGGGGACATAATTGCTCTGTGGGTAGGGTCATAATTGGCATGGCATTGATGAATTATATCAGGGAAAACATGAACTAAGGGGAGAAAATATATGGGAAGATTAGATTCCCAAAGCCCTAGGATATCAGAGCCATTCAGGTGGTTATCTCTACTTTGGCAAAAGACTTTAAGGTGATTTTTATCAGAGGAAAGGTCTCTTATTTGGAAGTCTATATCTTCCAAGGGCATATGGGCTAAATCTCGATGAGGGGCATTATTAGGTGCAACATTCAAAGCCACAAGGGTTTCCATTTCTAGTTCTTGTGGATTCAGAAGGAAACTATGGTTTTCCTTGTGAAATGGGGAACACAGAGGCTATGGGGGACTTAATTGATGAAAACAATCACTGAAATATTATGAATTTGGGTCTTTTTCTATCAAATTACAATGGAAAACAAGAGTTTGCAAGGTTTTGTCAGGAATTTAGATAAATACCTATGTTCGGGGGGTGAAAAATAAAATTCAGGTGCTAGTTGCAACTAAAAGGCTTTGTGTTGCGTCGACTACAAATTTTGAGCAGGTTGGCGGCTAAAAACTTCGAACTCAGTGACCTCTACGTTCTTTGCATGGGAGCGCAGGTTTACAGTACAAAGCAATGAAAATGACATTGTTTGTTTTATTTACAAAGTCAAGGGTTGGCGAGGGTTTTTGGATTTTGGGCGGATGATGTCAATGGCAAGTGATACGACATTTTGTCATGTATGGGAAAGGCGGTAAGCAGTTTCATATCACACCGCTTTTGGGGACATGTGGTAATGGACCTTGAGCCAACGATTCCATAGATCTTTCGACGCATGGCGGACACACTGTGCAAAAACCGCTTTGTGATCGCGTATTATCACGTGATCACAAAGGGGTGCGATATTCATAATGGGTGTCAGATCTTGAGGACCTGATCATATAGTTGACAGAAGATGCGATATGATGGGGTTTAACAAAGGTGGGCCCGATATAATTAAGGGTTAATTTAACCATATCGGGAGTGGCAGGATAGGTCAGGGAGGTTATTAACTAACCATAAGGGTTAATTAATCCCATATTGATTTGGCGGGGGATTAATCGCTGTTAATTAGTTACCGGCTAACTAATTAATCCCAATTAAAGATGCATTATGATTATAATTAAGCACGGGCGGGATATATAAAAATTTGGGGTTTTTTATATTTAAATAATACGGGAAAGGGTAAGCATTTATAAGGGAATTATATAATATAAGTTAAATTTCAATAGGATAATGAATTGAAAAGAGCTAAGTATAAAAACATTTGATGTGTGTATTCAGATTTAGGTTTAAGTGAAAAGGGTTTTTATGAGAAATATTTGAAATTTTCCTAAGTAAAATAGGATTTTACTTAGTAAAATACTTATGAAGGTGAGTGAACAATTTATGAATGATTTTAAATACTTATGCTATATAAATTATTGGGCCGAGGGTCTGGTCCCTCCAAAAGTCAGAGAAATGCTCTGAGCCCCTCTAGTTTTACAAATACCTTAGTATTTAGGGGAAACTAATGACATATTTAGGGAAAATGAAAAGGGAAATTAATTATTTGACTTTGCTTTGCTTGAGATGTTTGTCAATGTACTGTATGCCTTGGCCTTGTGATCAAAGTAAAAGATTAATATACTTAGAGTCATCATTTATCACATATAATATCTGCAACATCATCTACCTACCCTACCTACTTATCCTAACATTTTTACTTCTTTATTTGTGTGCACTTAGACTGGAAAACCCTTATCAAATTTTCTTTTCTTTTACATGGAAAAACTTATCTAAGTTTACACTTATTACATCCAAGGGCTCAGATTAAACAATTGAGCTCCTTTTTCACTCTACCTATCTACTTATCTGTTAAGGTTACACTGTTTGGTCAGATATTTATTCTCTATTTCTACAACATGAAATTGAAAAATGAATTAGCCAAGTTTAAACAGTTTAACTATTCATGAATTGTGGAATAAGTGACAAGCTGCGCACAATTGTTTACTATACAAAAGTAAAAAGTAGTGGTATTTGGACTTGCACACTTTCTTGGTCTTTCTTTTGTTTGGGGTTCATTTCCTTTTATTTTTTGACCATCTTTTATTTCTTTTTACCCTTTGATTTTTCTTTTAGGGTATAACCCTCTCTACATTTTTTAAATTTTTTGATTTTTTGAAAATATGGAAAACTTTTGCAACAAGAAAAGGTATCAACATATTAAAAAGTTCATCAAGTTAATCATGGCATATGACAGCTATTAGTATAGGGGTCTAACAGATTGAAAAAAAATTACATATCTAGACACAACAATCTTTTTATTTACTTCATCATAGAGATGATATGCTTTGGAGGTGTTTGAATACCCCATGAAGATACATTTACGACTTCTAGCACCAATTTTGTCTCTATGTGCATAACAGGCATAATAGGTGGAACCAAAGACCCTGAGATGCTTTACTGAAGGAACATGTCCATACCACATTTCATATGGAGTCTTGTTTCTAATAGCATTAGATGGACATCTATTCTTTATATATGCAGCACATAGAACAACATCAGCCCAAAACATTATCTTTACATTTTTGAAGAAGAGCATGGATCGTACCATATTTAAGATTGTCCTATTCATTCTTTCAGCTACACCATTCTGTTGGGGATTATAAGGCACAATTGTTTGATGTTTGATCCCATGTTGGCGAAGATAGTTTTCAAATTCATTTGAAGTGTATTCTTTTCCATTATTAGTGCGAATAGACCCAATATGAGATTGTGCATCATTTTCAATCCATTTACGAAAGTTCTTGAATGTTTGAAAAGCATCAGATTTGTTCTTCAATAAATAAACCCAACACATTCTGGTGTAGTCATCAATAAATGTCATCATATATTTGTTTCCATTTGCAGAAGGAACAGGCATTGGACCACAAAAATTTGAATGAATGAGTTCAAGTTTTCTATGTGCTCTTGAATGTGAATCATGAAAACACTGTTTTCTATGCTTTCCAAGAATGCAAGCATCACATTGCTTAAGTTTCCTAAGAATTGTAGGCAAACTAGCAACACTATTTTTCTTCAACAAGCAAAGACTGTCATAGTTCAAATGTCCAAATATAGCATGCCATAATAAACTTGATGGAAGTGTACCTTCTTCATAATGAGAATAGTATGAGAAATGTGATGGGATGAGATTTTGGGGGTTAATCCAAAATCCCAATTCCCAAATAAATTTCGATCCAGGGCCTATGGTTTATGGCCCACTAAATCTTGTTGGAAGCGCTTTAGACTTGAAGCATTGTAAATTATAATCATCGCAAGCATACATACATATTATGAATACACAGGAATATTTTGATTTCAAAACATACACAGCCACCTCTATAAATATCGTTGATTCCTTTATCGCCACTTAAAACACAGCAATTGAACGCCTTTTAAAAACAGAGATTCTCTACATATGACCCCTGTCGGGGTCTTCTTTAACACTGCATCTCATGGATTCAATCATATTGCTGAACGTCGTTAACTTCATTAGCGATTCATTAGTAATTCCACAGACTTTTGTGTACATCGTCTTCACCTTGCATAGCGTATGGTTCAGCTTCATTCCTCCATCCACTTGCCACAACTCCTCCGCCTTTGACCAACTATTCCGCAACGCATTTCTTAACGTTGTTCAATGACTGTTGACTTGATACCAATCACAACTTTATAAAGAACACAGCTTCCATATTTATAATTAACGCAGCTCCAGTTTATTCCTTGATCAACGTAAGGTTCA
Source organism: Pinus taeda (assembly GCA_000404065.3). Lineage (NCBI taxonomy): Eukaryota > Viridiplantae > Streptophyta > Pinopsida > Pinales > Pinaceae > Pinus > Pinus taeda. The sequence goes on along the minus strand of APFE031478199.1, from coordinate 40,833 downwards.
CTTCAACAACACTTTGATCACCAGGTTGACATCGAATTTTACATTTGATATCCAACTCTTCCCTACGCTGCACACTGCAATCCTCAATAGATCTTCCCTTCATCGACGTTGGATGTTACTAGCTCCACGCATGCACATCACCTCTTCACTGGCACTCAACGCCATTCAACAATCTCTGCCACTCCATACGATGGTATTCATAATACTCAGAACAATAACATATAATAGTTAAACAAGCTCAAAACATGCAATGAACGCAATTATAAACCACACATAAATGTATGCAACAACACTAAACCCAGGTTTTATATATTACACAAACGGTTACAAAATTAAGGCATTTCAGCCTTAAAACGAGCTCACGCTTGGCTACATCTTGCCACTCATAGATTACCTCCCAGAACAGATATATCACACCCTATTACACTACACATATATATGCAAGAAGTGTTAGATTGGAAGGATCAATCCTATCCTTGTTTTTATCCAACTAAAGGTGCATGCATGACAGATAAGTATCCCTTATCCGCTTTAAAGCCACTTTAAATCTGGTTTAAAACTTATCCGCTTTAACTCTGTTTTTCTACTTTAAAACAAACTTTCCTCTGTTTTTCTCCCTTCGTTCAGCTTCGCTGGTCCATGTCTTCATCGCTCCACTTGGATTTTTCTTTAATTAAGAGAAGGGTGAGATGCACCTGCATCAGACTCTCGAGGCACAAAAATTAATGACCTCCTGGTCATATGCTTCTCCTTGTCCTTACCAATTTTATCATTCCTTCACTAGAATTTATTTTATGATTTTCTATGAGCTACAACCAACCTCTGCAGTAACAGTCTCCTTTGTTACACGATACCTCACCAAGCCCTCCTCACTCGGTCTTTTGGCATTCTTCTCTAGGTTGCTGCAAATCTTCTCACCTTCTGCTGCCGCCATCTGCATAAACTCTCCAACTTTAACATAGCTATACCTCTTTCCCCTTCTGCTCGCATTCTTCTTTCTTCTCTCAGGAATCCTTTCCCTGCTCTAATACCAAACTGATGGGCTGAGATTTTGGGGGTTAATCCAAAATCCCAATTCCCAAATAAATTTCGATCCAAGGCCTATGGTTTATTGCCCACTAAGTGTTGTTGGAAGCACTTTAGACTTGAAGCATTGTAAATTATAATCATCGCAAGCATACATACATATTATGAATACACAGGAATATTTTGATTTCAAAACATATACAACCACCTCTATAAATATCGCTGATTCCTTTATCGCCACTTAAAACACAGCAATTGAACGCCTTTTAAAAACAAAGATTCTCTACATATGACCCCTGTCGGGGTCTTCTTTAACGCCGCATCTCATGGATTCAATCATATTGCTGAACGTCGTTAACTTCATTAGCGATTCATTAGTAATTCCACAGACTTTTGTGTACATCGTCTTCAACTTGCATAGCGTATGGTTCAGCTTCATTCCTCCATCCACTTGCCACAGCTCCTCCGCCTTTGACCAACTGTTCCGTAGCACATTTCTTAATGATGTTCAATGACTGCTGACTTGATACCAATCACAACTTTATAAAGAACACAACTTTCATCTTTATAATTAACGCAGCTCCAGTTTATTCCTTGATCAGCGTAAGGTTCACTTCAACAATTCTTTGATCACCAGGTTGACATCGAATTTTACATTCGATATCCAAATCCTCCCTACGCTGCACACTGCAATCCTTAATCGATCTTCCCTTCATCGACGTTGGACGTTACCAGCTCCACGCATCCACATCACCTCTTCACTGGCACTCAACGCCATTTAACAATCTCTACCAATCCATACGATGGTATTCATAATACTCAGAACAATCACATATAATAGTTAAACAAGCTCACAACATGAAATGAACGCAATTATAAACCACACATAAATGTATGCAACAACACTAAACCCAGGGTTTATATATTACACAAACAGTCACAAAATTAAGGCATTTCAGCCTTAAAACGAGCTCACGCTCGGCTACATCTTGCCACTCATAGATTACCTCCCAGAACAGATATATCACACCCTATTACACTACACAGATATATACAAGAAGTGTTAGATTAGAAGGATCGATCCTATCCTTGTTTTTCTCCAACTAAAGGCGCATGCATGACAGATAAGTATCCCTTATCCGCTTTAAAGCCACTTTAAATCTTGTTTAAAATTTATCTGCTTTAACTCTATTTTTCTGCTCTAAAACAGACTTTCCTCTGTTTTCTCCCTTCGTTCAGCTTCGTTGGTCCACGTCTTCATCACTCCACTTGGATTTTTCTTTAATTAAGAAAAGGGTGAGATGCACTTGCATCAGAATCCCGAGGCACAAAAATTTATGACCTTCTGGTCATATGCTTCTCGTTGTCCTTAGCAATTTTATCATTCCTTCACTAGAACTGCTTTTATGATTTCTTGTGAACTGCAACCAACCTCTGCAATAACAGTCTCCTCTGTTACATGAGACCTCACCAAGCCCTCCTCACTCGGTCTTTTGGCATCCTTCTCTAGGTTGCTGCAAATCTTCTCACCTTCTGTTGCCGCCATCTGCATAAACTCTCCAACTTTAACATAGCTGTACCTCTTTCCCCTTCTTCTCGCATTCTTCTTTCTTCTCTCAGGAATCCTTTCCCTGCTCTGATACCAAACTGATGGGATGAGATTTTGGGGGTTAATCCAAAATCCAAATTCCTAGATAAATTTCGATCCAAGGCCCGTGGTTTATGGCCCACTAAGTCTTGTTGGAAGCGCTTTAGACTTGAAGCATTGTAAATTATAATCATCGTAAGCATACATACATATTATGAATACACAGGAATATTTTGATTTCAAAACATATACAGCCACCTCTATAAATATCGTTGATTCCTTTATCGCCACTTAAAACACAACGATTGAACACCTTTTAAAAACAGAGATTCTCTACATATGACCCCTGTCGGGGTCTTCTTTAACACTGCATCTCATGGATTCAATCATATTGCTGAACACCGTTAACTTCATTAGCGATTCATTAGTAATTTTGCAGACTTTTGTGTACATCATATTCACCTTGCATAGCGTATGGTTCAGCTTCATTCCTCCATCCACTTGCCACAGCTCCTCCGCCTTTGACCAATTGTTCCGCAGTGCATTTCTTAACGATGTTCAACGACTGCTGACTTGATACCAATCACAACTTTATAAAGAACACAGCTTCCGTCTTTATAATTAACACAGCTCCAGTTTATTTCTTGATCAGCGTAAGGTTCACTTCGACAATGCTTTGACACTAGGTTGACATCGAATTTTACATTCGATATCCAAATCTTCCCTACACTGCATGCTACAATCCTCAATCGATCTTCCCTTCATCGACATTGGACGTTACCAGCTCCACGCATGCACATCGCCTCTTCACTGGCACTCAATGCCATTCAACAATCTCTGCCACTCCATACGATGGTATTCATAATACTTAGAACAATCACATATAATAGTTAAACAAGCTCACAACATGAAATGAACGCAATTATAAACCACACATAAATGTATGCAACAACACTAAACCCAGGGTTTATATATTACACAAATGGTTACAAAATTAAGGCATTTCAGCCTTAAAACAAGCTCACGCTCGGTTACATCTTGCCACTCATAGATTACCTCCCAGAACAGATATATCACACCCTATTACACTACACATATATATACAAGAAGTGTTAGATTGGAAGGATCGATCTTATCCTTGTTTTTCTCCAACTAAAGGCGCATGCATGACAGATAAGTATCCCTTATCCGCTTTAAAGCCACTTTAAATCTGGTTTAGAATTTATCCGCTTTAACTCTGTTTTTCTACTTTAAAAAAGACTTTCCTTTGTTTTTCTCCCTTCGTTCAACGTCGCTGGTCCACGTCTTCATCGCTCCACTTGGATTTTCCTTTAATTAAGAAAAGGGTGAGATGCACCTGCATCAAAATGTTGTGCATGAGCAGAGGTTCCTTGCAGCTTGAGAAGCCTTTCTTCTTTTATTCCCCTCATGACAGGTGAGTGGTCAGATGCTTTTCTTACCTCAAGCTTGCCATAAAACATATGAATGGAGTGACCTTGCTAGTAGATGTGGACCAAGGACAACAATTTTCTCTTGAGTTGTGGGAGATATAGAACATGATGCAGAAGAAAGTCTGGAAGACCAAGCAGTTTAAGCCTGATTATGCCAAACCCTGATGGCTTGATTTTTGATTGGTCTACAAAATATGCTGCTCCATCAACATTGTCAGTAAATTCTTCAAAAAAATATTTTCTATGAGTCATGTGGCAGGTTTCTCCTAAATCAAGCGACCAATCATTTTTCCAAGAAGCAAGTGAAGTATTAAATAAATCTTCATTTACACCAATATTACATTGTGCCACAACATGGTGAGTAGATTCAAGTGCTTTACTTTTGTTTGTTTCAACAGTTTTACCTTTCTGTTGGTTTCTTTGCTGCTCAATTTTGTCCCATGGTAACTTGCGTGTAGGGGCATCATGTGATCCATTTCTCTTGCAACGTATGTAGTGCAAATATGTCTTTTCTCCTTGAGAGTGTCTACCCCCCCTACCTCTGAAATATGTTCCTCTTCCTCTTCGACCACCTTTTCCTCTGGAAGAATCTTGAGTAGGATTCTTTTCTTTATGAGCAAGGCACACAACCTCTTCAGAAGATTCAGGGGTTGTCTTCTTTCCAAAAGCTTTCTCTTTTTCAACAAACTTTTTCACAAGAGAGTCAAAGGTGATATCTTTGAGATTTCCATTCGCTTGCAATGACTCAAGATAATTGGAGTAAGTAGGATAAAGTGCCTTGAGAAAAGCGATAAGAGGAATATCCAATTCAACCTTAGTGGATTTGATATCATGCATTATAGACTTTAATTCATATGCAAAAGCAAGAGGATCATTATTTTGCAGTTCAAGAGTGAAGAGTTTAATCATGAGTTGAACAACTTCAAGTGAAAAATGTGAGTCATAGAATTCTTTCAGCTTTTGTAAGGCTTCAAACGTAATTGAAAATAGCGAAATATGGTGACTCACCTCTTCATTTACAGATGCTGCGATTAATGCATAAGCTTTGCTGTTCTTGTTTTCCCAAATGATGAGCTTTTTGTTGGAGATAGGTTGTTCTGGCTCTATGTCTCCGTCTCCAACACACACTCCTTTCCACAACTCATTGAAAATGAGCTTGTGTTTTATCATTCGGGACCACTCAGGATAGTTCTCTTTGCCAGTTAGAACTATTCCCACGATGGATATCATTGAATACATACTGTAACCAAAAAACTTCTGTTGCAAATTTTTTACTCTTAATGGGAAAAAAATATAGTTCTGATATGACTGGACAACAAACTCAAATTGACAGCAAATGTCAATGCCCAAGAGATATATATCGGCCTTTTTTTTTGGTAATACACACTATTCAAAATATATATCGGTTTCTTTTTACATTGATCACCCAATGCAGCCCTTCAAAAAATTTTAAAATTACAAAGGCAAAAAGACAATGTATTAATGAACATTGCAACGTTTCCTAGCACTCCATTATCAAAGCAATGTTCCATCAAACTTTGTGGTTTCATTACATGCAATAATCAATCCTTCAACATTTCCTGGCAAGAGGAATTTGCTCAATTGACAATCAGTGGATACCCATTCACGAGGAGGAATTTGCTCAATTGACAATCAATGGATACCTGTTTCCAAGGAAGAATTTTCTCAATTGACAATCAGTGGATACTCGTTCATCAAAACACTCTCATGCCATTGAACAACACCCATGACAGTCACTATACTGCCTTCCTTGATGTGTCTGGAGTGAAACGTAAACAATCAAACCATTTGAAGGAGCAAGTTGTGGCTCAAACTGATTCAGATTTTTGAGACTAAAACTCATCAATAATATATACATCAAATAATGTCATTACTTCAGACGCCTCTGATAGCCATAGACCACATAGAAATTAATTGAAAGAGGTAACATTATATGAAGCCCTTCAAAAATTTTAACACACAGCTGAATATCGAAATCAATTATTACAGATTGATTGTTGAAAGCACAATGGCAATATTCTCATCACGCTCCCCAAATAGAAGCGAATGCAACATACCCTTGTAGATCTTCAAAAGATTTGATTCATGCACCAGCGACATTTCACGCAGTAAACTTGATCATGGAGACAATTCATGCACTCAACACAGTAATGCTCTCAACACAGAAGCAGTAATACTTTTAACTTAGTAGTATGGAATGAGCAACCTTCGACACTCCATCTTGACACACGGTAGAACAATTATGTAGCAATATAATTATGCATTGGGCGCAGAATGTGTCAGAATCACTTATGGTAGACAGAGTGCGCAAGGGCAGAGAGCGCAGTAGGCAGAAGGGAGTTACAACTATTATTTTGGGAGCTGGCTCTGATACATGTTAGGCCAGGCAGTAACTCCTCAAAGAAAAATTGATTGGTATATTATATTCTTCCAGGTTGGTCTTTATTATATACACGAGGGAGGGACTGTTCACTTTATCTCCCAATGACTGTTCACATTACTTATTATTTATTTACATTATATTCATCCAATTTTGATGATTAGGTGTCAACAAACTGGACATGACCTCCTTATCATCTTCAATGAACATGCTTTTTTAATGTTTATGATATTTAATTTCTGAAATGTTATATTAAT
>APFE031478199.1:0-19029 GCA_000404065.3 Pinus taeda | reverse complement strand
GTCTCTATCCTTTATATAGGATTCATACATGCAATACCATGGGGCAATACCATGGTTCTTATTAGTACCATCTATCTAGTACCATGGCCCATTTGCAACTAACTGTGGTCCCTCCATTAAATGCGGGCTAACCACTTACAATTATTAATATGGGCTTTATTGACTCTTTACTTAACTATACTATGACTCGATCCTATTACATAAATAAGGGGGTTAGGGTTGGATCCTAAAATGCCCTCCCCCATAAGAATAGCCTTGTCCTTAAGGCTGAAGCTGTGGAAACTACTGAAGGATAGTGGCTGATTCCCAGGTTGCATCTTCCAAGAGGTGTCTTTCCACTTGATGAGGACTTCCTTGATCATGCGGCCACGTAGGTGCCGTTCTCGTGTGTCAAGAACCTATTCAGGTTGGTGCCAGATTGACCCTTCTTCATCCACTTCAAGTAGATTGGTTTGAATTCTACAATGGTTCCCAATCACTTTCTTGAGGCATGATACATGGAAGACTGGATGGATTTTTGCAGTGGGTGGCAAAGCTAACTTGTAGGTGACTTCTCCAATGCGCTGAAGTACTTGATATGGTCCGTAAAAATTTTGGAGATAATTTCTGACAACCCTTGTCTTTAAGTGATGTTTGCTTATATGGTTGCAACCTCAAAAATCCCTGATCCCCTTCTTGAAATTGGCATTTTGAGCGATGTTGATCTGCCTGTTGCTTCATGCGGTTTTGGGCTTGATGAAGATTCTCTCTAAGGTGGGCCAGCATGGTTATGCGGTTCTGTAGGAGTTGATCCACTGCTTGTACCTTCGAGCATCCCTTGATATAAGAAGTAGGGGAAGGAGGGAGTTGACCATAAACTACTTCATATGGAGTCATTTTGGTGGTGGCATGATAGTTGGTGTTATACCACCATGCGGCTAGAGGTACACTTATACCCATAGAATGTTGCTTTCTGAAGTAACACTAAGGTAGGTTCCAAGACATTTGTTGACTGCTTCAGTTTACCCTCAGTTTGTGATGTAGGAAGTACTGAGTTGTAGTTGGGTACCTTGTAGCCGGAAGAGTTCCTGCCAAAAGTTACTGGTGAAGATCGAGTCACGATCAGACACAATGGAAGTGGGCATGCCATGCAATTTGAAGATATGATACATTAAAGATTGAGCGACCAAAGTCGGTGTAAAAGGGTGCGGTAGGGCACAAAAATGAGCATACTTAAAAAGTCTCTCCACAACCACCATGATGACTAACTTGTTTCCTGACTTTGGAAGACCCGTAATGAAATCCATAGAAGCCTCTGTCCAGATTGAGGCCAGGATGGGCAATGGCTGTAATGTGCCTGGGGATTTGACTATTTCTCCTTTGTGGCGCTAACAGACGTCGCATTCAGCTACAAAAGTAAGAATGTCCTTTTTCATGCCTGTCCAAAAAAATGATCTTTGAGTGCGAGCATATGTCTTCTGAAAGCCTGAATGTCTTGCAGTGGGAGATGAGTGCAACTCCATCAAAATGCGGCTTTTGAGGGTGGATATTGGTGATATTACGACTTTGTCCTTGTAGCGAAGAATCTCATCTTGCCACGAGTAGCCTGCCGTGGAATTTGGATCCATCTACAACTGATTAATGAGTTGGAAGAGTCAGGGGTGCAAAAACCATTCATTGCGAGCCTCTTCAATCCATTCTGGAATGGGAAGGGAAATTGCGAACAAGGTACTTTCCTCCTCAAATTGGCAGTATAATGCATCTGCTACAATATTTTCGCGCACTTTCTTGTAAATTATCTCATAATCATATCCCAGCATTTTGGTGAAACATTTATTTTGTTGTGGTGAGAATAGGCATTGCTCCAAAAAATATTTAAGGTTTTGATGGTCTGTGCGGATTTGGAAACGTCGCCCCAATAGGTATGGTCACCAGGTATCTACTGCATGTAAGATGGCCATCATCTTCTTCTCATAGGTATATTGTCCGAGATTCTTGCCACTTAGTTGTTGGCTCGTGAAGGCCAAGGGTTGACCTTCCTGGATTAAGACCGCCCCAATACCCATACCAGAAGCATCACATTCAATCACAAAATATTTGGTGAAGTCGAGTAGTGCTAAGACTGGAGTGGAACACATGGCATGTTTGAGAGTTGTAAAGGCCTGTTGTGCTTCATCATTCCAGAGGAATGAATTTTTCTTGAGGAGTTGAGTGAGGGGCCTAGCAATGCGACCATAATTGCCGACAAATTTGCGATAGTAGCCTGTGGGACCCAAAAATCCTCTCAAGCTCTTCAAGGTCTTTGGTTGAGATCAATCCTGCATTGCCTAGATCTTTTTGGGGTCCACCCTGACACCTTCACGCCCCACAATGTGGCCCAAATAGTCAACTTCTTCCATGCCAAAAGAGCACTTGGACATCTTGACAAATAATTTATGCTTGCCTAGCAGTTGCAAGAGCAGATCTACATGCTGAAGATGTGTGGCCCAGGTGTGACTATAGATGAGGATGTCATAAAAGATAACAAGGACAAATTTTCTAAGATATGGTTTTAGTAGGTGGTTCATAAGGCTCTAAAAAGTGGATGGGGCATTACAAAGACCAAATGGAATGACCAAGAACTCATAATGGCCTTCATGAGTTCGGAAAGCAGTCTTTGGAATGTCGACTTCTTTCATGTGAATTTGGTGGTAGTCTGAGCGAAGGTCGAGCTTAGTAAAGAATTGAGCCCCATTTAGTTCATCCAGCAAATCATCGACAACCAGGATGGGAACTTTATCTTTGACCGTCAACTTATTGAGGGCCCTGAAGTCTGGACACATATGCCATTCCCCATCTTTCTTGAGCACCATGACCACCGGCGATGAATAAAGACTAATGCTGGGACGAATGATGCCTACTTCCAAGAGTTCCTTGATTATGTTTTCAATTTCATTCTTTTGGGTGAATGGATATCCATATGGGCACACATTTGGTGGTTGGGCCCATGGGACCAAAGTAATGTTATGATCATGTTCCCCTCTCGAGGGTGGAAGCTCATGAGGCTTATCAAAGACTGGCAGATGGTTGTTTAAGATCTATTGCATCTTAGGATGAATATGAAGAGACCTGGGTTCGAAGGCCTGGATGGCATTAAATTGGGCTATAACTCCATGGTGGCCCTTTTTTAACAAGTTTTCCATCCAATGTGAGCTGATGAAAGAGGGAGCTCCCGCTTGGAGTCTGCGGAGGGTATGTGTGTGGTTGTTCTGCTTAAAGCTCATATATAACTCCTGGAAATCCATTGTGATTGGGCCAAGTATGCAGAGCCATTCAGCACCTAGGACAATGTCACACCCTCCCAGGTGCATGGCAAACATGTGGTTCTTTAACTGATAATCCCCCATTTGAAGTTTGACATTTTCACAGCAGCCTTCACATTTCATTGTCCCCCCATTAGCAATTTGGACCTAGAAGTTAGAAACTTCTTGAACAAAACAATGCAGTGCTTCCGCGATGCTTTGATGGATAAAATTATGTGTACTGCGACTATCAATCAAGAGTACTACTGTGCGATGCTTAATAAAACCTCTAGTTTTGAGAGTTTGGGGAGAAGAAATCCCTACCAAAGCATGCAGCGAGATAACTAGTTCTTCAGGTACATTGTCCTGCTGGTTGTCCTCTTCTTCCTCCTTTGGTTCCTCAAGTGGTGGAGCTTCCTCCGATGAGCTGTGATCAGTAGCATCAATTTGAAAGAATTTGGGCTCCTTGCATTTATGCCTGGTGGAGTATTTCTCATCATAGTGGTAACACAATCCTTGCTTTCTTCTTTCCGCCATTTCTGTTGGTGACACCTTTTGAACCTTGAGTGTTTGGGTAATGCTTTAAGCCTGTGTGGGGCGACCCTTGGCGATGAAATTTGGGTGATTGGACTAGGTCGCTAATGCATATTCGACTTCACGAGCTATCCTGCAAGCATGTAGCCATGAGCTAGGGTGGTGCAATCGGACGTGGGCTTGTATGGCTTCTTTGAGACCACTGACAAAACATTCTACGTATGACTCATCGTGTAGACCTCCAGTGCAGAAAGCTAAGGCTTCAAAGGCTGTAATATATTCATTCATTGTTCCTGTCTGTCGGAGCTTAGTGAGATGACCCAAAAAATCAGATTCATGGTCAAAGCGATCCGTAAGAGCTTTTTTGAATGTCTGCCAAGTCAAGGACCTTCCATAGTAACGTTGATGCCATTGCCACCGTTGCCATCTTTCATTGTCCAATTACATGATACCCACACTAAGCTGAGTCGCATCATCCAGGATGTAATTCAATGTGAAATATTGCTCCATTTGTGCTATCCATGCGGCTGGGTGAGAGCCATCAAATTTGTACATGTCTAGCTTGGGTGGTCGCGGATGGGATTGTTGGTGGGTGCCAAAGAGGTGAAGACACTGGCTAGACTCACCCTCCATGTTTTCATTGCCAATATATGCCTCCGCACGTTCCTCCACCTTGCCCTTAGAGACTGTTTCAGTTAAGGTCTTCAGCTGCAACATGACATCGTTCAATTGTGATTCAAGTTTGTCAATCCTCTTATTGGCCATAGCTTGAGCTCTAGTTTGTACCATGCATCGATCCGATGTACTTGAAATTTGGGACCGCCTGAAATTTTTAGCACTAACAATTGAATGGTACCACCTTGCTTAGCTCGTCAACCTGATTCTTATGGGCTAAGTCACCAAAAAGTGCCTCGGGGGGTCTCAGACCCTTTTTTTTGTCACTCCGAATGGAGTTTTACTCCTTGCTTAGGAATACTGCAGTAGCCAAATCCCAGAAATGTCGATGCTACCCAAAGTCCTGCGAAAATCACGCCCAGGTATAGGAACCCACACAATTAGTCAGATCTGAATGATGGATCTAATTGTTGCGAAGGCTAAAGAGCCCAAACTGCTAAATCTGGATGGCGGATTTGGTGGATCTAAGAGATCTGAATGGCTGATCTGATAGATCTGAACAACGGATCTGATTACTGTTGCGGATCTAATGGATCTGATAGATCTGAATGGCGGAACTGATTGCTGCTGCTACGACAAAACCCCACCTGCGAGATCTGATCTGACAAAGATTATGCGTGATCCCAAGATAGAGAAGGGAATTATGGTCTCCAGGAGTGTCAGGTGCTACAAATTGCAATATACATAAGGGTCTAACAGTAGTACTCGGCCCAATTTTTCAGGGCACTAACCAAGGAGGATCAACCGTACCCTTAGTCATACAACCCGACTACCCTATCATACGCACGAGTAATCTCTCTGAGTTCTGTTCTCGGTGTATTATAGCAGCAAGACGATCGACGGTTTATCTATGGTAAGGTTTCAAGGGAGCTAGGGGGCTTCCGATATACCCAGAGGGTACTTGGAAGACAGTCGGTGCGCGGTTCTATCTAATGCGCTACTACTCGAAGGGGTACCCACAGGGGTTACAAGGGAGTCCAACAAGCGTGTCCACCTCTTGTATTTCCTGCATGCATGCCTCCCCAAATCCGTAGGTTTATGCGTTCAACGACAGATCCTGTGGTTTAAAGACGTTGGAACACGTCTCTAGCAAAAAAAAAAATTGCTAGAAATTGGAGATCCCACCAGCCCTGGAAAGCGCTCTGATACCACTTGTTATGCTCTTAACCTGCAAGACGATACCAAAATACCAAATATGTGAAGAAATATACCCAGAACATAGAACAATGAGAAATAACCGCAAGTATTTTATTATTCAGAAAGAAATGTTCACTTGCCTCTTCGAGGGGGCAACCTCCAATAAAGCTGAGCTTAATTACAAAATAAGACACGATGCTCCTCGAAGGGAGTCTCTATCATTTATATAGGATTCATACATGCAATACCATGGTTCTTATTAATACCAACTATCTAATACCATAGCCCATTTGCAACTAACTGTGGTCCCTTCATTAAATGCGGGTTAACCACTTACAACTATTAATATGGGCTTTATTAACTCTTTACTTAACTATACTACGACTCGATCCTATTACATAAATATGGGAGTTGGGGTTGGACTCTAACATGTGATGAAGTAATTGTTTTTAATGTGTTGAGAATAGGTTACTGGCCAACACTCATCTACAAAAACTTTATGAAATATTAAAACACTTTTAATACAATATGTTGATTTTACTACAAACGCATACCCCACTTGATTTCATGTGATTATGACGTGGGAGAGGACCGAGACCCTAGAAGATAGCCTCACGTAAAATCTATATAGCCTCATTTAAGATCTATAGTCCTTGAGATAAAAATTTCTTTTCGAGAAACTTTTATGTTCTCTTTGGTGGAAAAAATCCATTTGTTTTCATTGAAATTGCAACATTTAAATGGTCTAATCAAAACCCAAATGGAAAATTGAAAATACTGAAATATGAGCACATTGATGAAAATACTGAAATATGAGCACATTGATTATTATAATATGTGTGGAATAGATTTCCATATTTGCATATAAATGTAATATCTTGTGTTTTGGAGAATAACAAAGAACTTATATCCTATCGAAAAGTGAGTAAAACAAACTTTAAGGTTTAACAAGTCATTAGTTTGTTTCGGTAGTGTTTTTTTTAATGATAAATATGTGAAAAAATTTAACATGAAGGGTAATTTTATAATTAAACTTTTATTGGTGAGAGGTTAATTTATTATCAAAACATTGAAGTTGAAAGGCTAAATTTTTAACATAACTTTCTTTGAAAAGAAACATAAAGACCCAAAATGTCAAAAAAAAATTATTAGGTAAAGAAGAATCCAAAATCCAACCGTGTATCCCATATATAACACTGAACATTTTCACTGTAATATAATATAGGAATCATAACTGAAAGGCAGCTGTCTCTGGGTTCATTGCGATGTGACTTGTATTCAGAAATGTTTTTAGACTTCTTCTTTCTTTCTGCAGGGCAGGGAGGGAGGTGGGGAACAGGCCTGGAATTTCAAATCTCATCTGCCTGTCAAATGAAAATTTGATGACATTTTTGCATTTTTCATGCCCTTCATTTTACGTTCCAGGCAAATTTGTGAGTGTCAACCTCCTTGTATTTAGAACATCTTTTTCAACTACTCTTGCATCTCAACTTTCATTAATGTCCCTTCGAGAATGCCTTGTTTTTTCCTAAGTTACTCTATGTGTTTCGATACGTTCTCTGATCTAAAATTGGTACAAATACAATAGGTTTATATAGGGTTTTTTAAATTGTTGTGAGATCCAATTTTTCCATACTTAGGAAGATAAGTTGAGAGAATATCACAACTATATCTAACAAACACAATTAAAATTTAATCCTCTAGTAATAGCATTAATGTAAGTTAGAGTTCCCATCAGTTATAGTTCCAAAGAATTTTCATGACCCAGAACTAGGACCAAGAAAACTCTAATAAACAAAGTTATTTTTCATTAAAGTTCATAGTCCCTCCATAATTGCCTAGTCAAAATTCTCGTTGGCTAAGGACTCTAACAAATATTTTTTGGTCAAATGTTGATGAGTGTTCCTATTGGAAAAACAGATTCAACAAAGAATAACTTTGACCAAGCCTATATCTCTGTGCCTTCTCTTTGAGTTCCTTTTATTGAGAAGTCATGCTAGTGATACTCCCAAGGAACTTTCCAAGAGAAATACCTTTGACCAAGGAACTATGACCAATGAACTACAATTGTCTTGTTTCCTAATCGATTTAAGTTCACATATTGATGTTGGGTCTTGTAAGTTAAAATTCATGTTGATCAGAGTTCTAAGGATTTTCTTGATTAAGAACTCTAACTAACAAAAGGATGGAGAACTGTAATAGATATGAGTGCTTTGATAAAGAAACTGCAACTAATAAGAACTTTGATTAATGAAATTAGGTCAACAAAAAATATAGCCATAGGAACCATTAGTCATGAAGGAACTTTTAACTAAGGAAAAAGAATAAGAACTTAGTTAATATTCCTATTGAATAGATTTCCCATCTTGTTGGTCATTTTTTTATGGTACTTTATTTGCCAGAAAATTTTACTATGATAGATTGAATTGTGCCTAATTATTGCCATGAAACTTTGACCAACAATGTTCCTATTGGTTAAGGATTCTAACTTTTAAGGATTCAAAAACTTTGGAGTTGTTTTTCACTATCTATACCCTCACTTTTGAATTTCTCGTCATATCCACTATGTAAACATGGATCAAGGAATCCAATTTGTACCTTGTGTCTTTGTGCTCAAATTCAAATCAAAATTAACTTTAAATGTCTCATCCATCTGTCTTGAGAATTTAACCATTACCAACTCAAAATTAAAATCAAATTTTCAACATTTGATGAATTTTACTAGAAATTTGAACCACTGCCACCTTAAATGAGTTGCATCATATCATAGTTATAGCATGTAAACTATTTTGTCAGATAGATGGTTTCTATGCACAAAAATGTAACTATAAAATTCTACAATCTTGCATTAAAATGTTTATTACTAGCATAGCTATATGAATTAAATAGTTGGTAAATGCCAATAAATATCAATCCAAACAAGCATCAAAACACTTTTTTAATCATACATCTCAAGTTGTTAAAAAAAAACTAATTAAATTACAGCTTTATTATTAATATTAATAGTAAAAAATAATATACAAGTTAAATATATATACTATTTAAAAAAAAATCATGTAAATATTCTTTTTAATTAATAAATTTAATAAAAAAAGGTGAAAAATACATAATTATGAAGATAAATTTCAGCTTTTAATTTATGTGTATTATTAAAAATAGTCTACTCAAATTAAATCCCTATCTTTGTCCAAACATAATTACATTTGTATCTAATTTAATCTAGTTTCAAATCAAATCTAGGATTTTAAAAAATCAAATTTCATCTGAATTAAAATTTAAACCAATCTAAGCTCTTATAAAGTTCAGTTTTTAAATTCCACGCACATTAAAAAAATCAGTTTTTAAAGTCAACACTTTTAAAAAATTAAAAATTTCAAATAAAATAAAAAGCTGTTATAAAAGCAGTTTTCAAACTCCGTGCACCTTTAAAAATATAAGTTTTTAAACTCAACGCACTTTTAAAAAATTTAAATTTTTCATAAAAACAAAATAAAAACCAATATAAAATATATAAATTTATGTGAAAATAAGTTCAAATATTTAATTTGAGATGAATAAGATAGTTTTTTCGAATTATATGAAAATGAAAAAGTGAAAAATACCGTGTAACTGATGGATCTGGATCTATGAATAGGCATGTCGATATTCATTGGTATCCTTGCTATGGCTTCTCCTGTCTTTTCCCTCTAATGAACTTTATCCAATCAAACTGATCAGCTCCCAGTAAATATCCCCGCTCAATTTCAATTTAAGTCTAATGGTTTGCAACAGGCAGCAAATTAGAAACGACATGCACTCTGTGAATGGTGTATCCTGTCGAGCAGTAGCTCGAGAGGAAAGGGGGAGTATTGGAGAAATATGCATTTCTGTTTCGAAAAATCATGGAGCATACGTTAGTTTGGTGGTGTACGAGCATGGCAGTAATCCTCTCCATTCTTGCAGTTAGTGTCATCGGTACCACTCACTGTCATCGATACCTACCACTGACATAACGCATTTGTTGTAACTCCTCATACACTGCAAGCGGATGAGTTCACTGTTCTTTAGACTTCAATGGGTTAGTTCCCCTATCATGAGACGTTGTCCAAAGGTAGTATGCTGCTTTTAGCAGATAATATCACAATAAATTCCCTACCGTTTGATTTTCTTTTTCAATGGGCCGCCGTAAATCCAGTAGGATCCAAACACTCAAAAAATTATTGCAAAGGTTGTAATCACTGGAGGTGACCTAACAAAATTTATTGCAAAGGTTGTAATCACTGGAGGTGACCTGACAAAATTTATTGTAAAGCTAGTAATGAATGCAGGTGAATTGAAACTTATTTATTGATATATATAATTCACGAAATTTTAGGTGGAAAGGATATACCTTATTATAGATTTTGACGGCTTCAATTCTAAACTGCACGTCATTTTGATGGTTCGCTGGTTTACAAAGTCCGTCAAGTTTGACGGGGAATATTTTTCATCACCGGTCAAATACATTCTGAAATGTGAAATACGTCCTGTGAGACGTCAAATTCCAGGCCTGGTGGGGAATCACTGTCTGATTTCACATTTCGAGAACAACCCGCTGAGAACGGAACAACACATGCACAGATGCAAATGGAAAAGGCAACATATGAGCTAAGCGTGTTTATCAGGGAGTGTACGGTAATCATAGACTTTATCTAACAGACCTCAACGAGTAGTGGACATGAATCTAACGCAAGATTTCCATGTCCATATTCGTTTGGAATCGTAGTGGACATGAATCTAATGCAAGATTTCCATGTCCATATTCGTTTGGAATCGTAGATAAATTTGCTACCAACTACTGACGCAGTGCATGTCCTCGCTGTCCCTCACTGCCAAAGTGAGTCCGTAGTTCCTCCCTCCAACCAACCAAATTTGTACCATACCTGCTAACAGTGTCGGACCTGCTCAACATTTCACGCTTTTCAAAAATCTCACAGCAAACTAATAGAATTTACGGAGTCGCATTGATTTAAGCATCAATGAGAAATAGTACTTAGAACCTAAATTTATCAACCTCACTCTAAAATTAGTAATGTTTTCAAAGAAATCGTTGTGAAACTCTCCATTAATAGGATAGCATATTCAGATTCTAGTCACAAAGTCACATAAATGACAAACGTGGCTTTCCGTTTAACACTATATATTAAGTAGTATATTATTAAATAATAATGTAAATATTATTATTGAATGTTAAATAATGTTAGAATTAAAATATAGTGGAGTTTTTTTCCATTTTGAATTGATATGGAAAACATGTGAAAATATATAAAATGGTTTTGTTTAAAATTTATCAAATTAAATTAAAACTATGAAGAGGTAGTATTGTAATCCATATACACTCATGAAATATTGAATATAAAATATGATGAAAGTAAATATGAAATATGATTTTAAATTTCAAAATACATATTATAATATATTTTGCCTTTTTATTTTATATTTTTTTGATGTAAAACGTTTATATGATGATGGTGGTTAAGACCAAACTTTGGTGTATTGACTTAAATAAACGAATTATTTAGTTTGATTTAAGATTTTATTTCTATGCTCAAAAAGTTTGGACAAAAGCCTCCCGAGCTCATTGTAATTTTGACAATGTAAAAGGCTAGGAATGTCAATATTGCAACAAAGATTTTGAAACTGAGATCTAATGTGGTTGTACGCGGGGCACTCTAAGAGGAAGTGATTTTCATCCTCGATGTTCATATTCTCATAGAGATGGCATAATCTTTCCATCCATGGAGTTTTAGGAACTGCCCAACCACCTGTTTCACTATGGAGCTCATGAGAGTTTGTTCTAATCTTTTATATTAATTTTCTTCTTTGAGCTAGTTAAAATAGAAAGATACTTTTGATCTTCTAGGGTGGGGTTGATGACCTCCTTATAATATCTTAATTTTCTTTTAGCTGTTAAATCTTTCTCACACCAAATTTTTTCTTTGAACTTAGAAGTAACAATATTTTTAATGTTATTAATGTTTTACAATGCAACATTCTCGTCGATCTCCCAATGGTTTAACCAGGCCCTCATGTCCTTATACCAACCTCGTTTGAGCCTTAGGTGGTTTTGGCTGGAATTTCAAGCTAGCTTAGGAAGTCTATGGTCTCCTATGTTATTGAGTTTGTGCTTGTACAACAGAAGCCTAGTCATAGCTAAGCTCTTGATAGGGGAAAGACCCACTTCCATAAGGACAATAGGATAGAGTGTGTTGCTTTTAATTTTGAGGTTATACGTTATAAAACGCTTATGGATTTGCTCAATCTTTCTCCAACATTCTCTAGAGATGCTACAACCCCAAACCTCACATCCATATAAGATAATCAGAGTGACTAAAGTTTCAAAGAGGAACTTCTTTCTATCCCACATTACGAGGTTTGTCGTTTTACAATTATTTTCAAGACCAAAATAAGCTTCCCATCCCCCATTAATCCTTTTCTCAATGCTATAGTACCAGTTGAGCTTGTGATGAATATCAATTCCTAGGTACTTGTAGGAAGACACTTCCTCCAAGTTACTATTGTCATACATAAAATTAGCGTAAGTGTCCTTCTTGGATTTGATAAACATAACTTTTGTTTTGTCAGTGTTAACAATCATACCCATGGTAGAGCAGAAATTCTTAAGAAGTATAAGTTGCTTATCAAGATCAGATGGGCACCTTGCGAGAAGAACAATATCATTAGCGTAGAGAAGAAGGATGATGACTATCCTAGCTAAGATTGTGCCAGCACATCCTGCTTCCTCTAAAAAACCTTCTAGCTTGTCGATGTAAATGCCAAATAGGGTAGGGGAGAGGGGGCAACCTTGTTTAACTCCGATATTACACTTAATATCTTTCGACCACCCCTCATTGCTCTTTAACTTGGCAATTACATTCTCGTATAACCTTATAGCGGAAGCTCTCAACTCAAAAGAAACCTTTAGCTCTTTTAATATGTTCCAAAGGTTGTTTCTAGGAACCGTATCGAAAGCCTTTCTAAAGTCCACAAAGCAACATAATGAGGTGGTCTGTTGTTGAGTGTTGCTTTCTAAAACCCGCTTGGCCTTTAGCCCGCTTACCTTCACTTTCAAGCCATATGCTCAACTTCCTTTCCAAAATAATACCATATAACTTGGCTAGGAGAGGGTTGATCATAATTGTCCGATAATTAGAGGGGTTATTTTTATCCCCACTTTTAAAAATAGGGATAATGAGGCTTTGAGTCCATGGTTTAGGGAACCCTTGCTTGGCCGCTTGATTGAAAAACTTGTGAATGTGGGGGATGAGGACGGGACCTCCAATTTTTAAGATTTTTTGCCTGGTAACCTTCAATGTCCTTAGTTTTCCCATTAGCCAAGCAATTAACCCCAAAATCAATGTCTTGTAATGAGAAAACTTCTTTGAGCAGGGTTTCAAAGTTATCCATGACATTTGGAGATTCATAAATCTTTTTAAGATAGGAATTCCAGTCGTGTAAAACAATTTTATTATTATCTTTAGTTTTCCTAGTTAGAATCTGCCTCCAGAATGTCTTAGGAGGTACCTTAGAGAGGTGTAGGAGATTCTCTTGTCTTTTACGAATACACTGCCATTTTTTCTTTCTAGTTAGGGCTTTGTATATTTTTATCTTGCCAATTTTAAGAGATTCATCAACAACTTCCTTAATTGCTATCTTTGCACTTTTACAATCTTTGTCATACCATGGGTTGGTTTTGCTATTTCTTTTATTACTTGAAACTTCAATTGAGGACTTGTTAATAGAATATTGTTTTAAGTATAATGTTTATATTACATATTAAGTTATGCATTATTATCCCTGCCTCAGGGGCAAGTATAAGGCATTGGGTAAATCATTGACTACCCCAAAAATTAAAAATCTTTGTCTAAAGTTAACTTTATAAAACAATTTTTTGAAATATTTTTTTTTGAGTTTTCTGGTCATCTATTAGTTAGGCTCTTATTTTGTAATGATTTCACAGTATTGGTATGACAGTACTGTGACCATTTGCGCTGCAAATTTGTATGTTTGCATATGTATTTAAGTGTTTAAAGCAGAAGTCGGTACTGACATGGAATTAATCCCTAGCTTGCATCCTTATATTTCGCATCATTTAAAAAAAATGATAAGGCATACCCTAGGTTTGATGCCACTTTGGAGTCATTATTCCATTGCACATGACATAGTCCCTATGTGTTCTCCTAGTGCTGAGCATAGGGCATAGCGAGCGTACAACAACTTTAATAGTCAGTGTTTTATTATGGAATACAAGTTGCTAGTATAAACCTTTTAGATCAACGAAAAGCCAATATACAAATTGGTAGTATAAGCCTTTTAGATCAACGAAAATCCAATAAATTCACATCAATGGTACTTAATGACATTGTGTATTGTGATTCATGCCACCTATCTTTTTATTATTTTCCTTGGTGTATCTTTCCATCCCGTATAAACAAATCTCTCTGAGAAACTTTATTTCCAGGCTTTCCTTACTAAAATTACCAATGTTGATGGGTATTTGCTGACTTTGGAGGGAATAGACATCCTTCGTAAATGCATAATGGTCATGAAAAGAAAATATACTTTACTCTCATTTTTAAAACCTTTTTATGATCTCACCATGATAGTGGATATCAATTAAATTAAAATATTAATAGATTATTTAATTATATTTTATTTTCATTTTGAAAAATACATTTTTAATTATTTTGTATATACTAATGATCCGGACTTAAACAGGAACGCAACAAATTACAGAGATAACCATAAACACAGATATGCAACGTAAATAATACTTCATTTCATTAATGTAAAATATTGAAATATGCTTACAAACAATAATGGAAATAAACCAGCTAGGGCGATGGTAGCTTATCTCTGAGAAGAGATGTGGTGGCTACATGCCTCTGCACTGTGTTACAATGAGGCTCGAAGGCCTATTTATTGTTAAGAAACAATGAAAAAGTATTCACATCCCAAAACCTAACCCTAGAAGATGAAACACCAAACTGTGGGCCCCGTTTGGGTAAATTGGTACATCAACTTCCCGGGGTCGTAACTTTGGCATACGATCTCCGTTTGATGCGTACAATAGCTCGTTAGAAACATCTATCCAAGAACTACCACTTTGGAAAAGGAAACAATGGCCCATTGACCCATGTTGCCCCCAGATTTCCCAAAAAACGTCGTTTAGGGCCTCAAAACGGCTCCGGAAGTTCAGGACCTGAAAAACTGCTAAAAATAGTAAGTTGTGCTACCATTAAGGAAACTGAAAATGCTGAGAGAAACAATGATGGGGGTCCAGGTGGACTTGGCAGGTGGCCACCAAGATCCACCTGGACCATTCCTCCCCCCTTAGGAAGCAATGGTCCCCATTGCATTGAGTTCCTCCATGAGATGAGGAAACTTTTGTTGAACTTGGTCCCTGGTGAGCCACTTGCCCTGGTGAAGGAGTTGGCTTGTTTTGACAACTCGATACAGTTGGATATTCAGTTCGCGAGTGTTCTTGATTTGTGTGTCCATGATCTGATTAGCTGCAGCTTGTTCCATGCAATCTGGATTTAATTCTGTGGGTGTAAGCTGTTCTGCAATGTCGGATGTGTCTAGCAATGGTGGAAAGTATGGCCGAAGGCGGTCCACATTGAACACTGGTTGCATGGGCCAAGGAATGGGGTAATTTGAGCTCAAATGCATTGTCTCCCACAGCCTTAGTAATGGTGTAAGGACCATATCAGAGTGGTCTCAATTTCCGATAGGCTCCAGTAAGGCGTTCCTTTTGCAAATGCAACCAGACTTTGTCGCCCACTTGAAACTTATGTGGCACCCGGTGTTGATCTTGTCGCTGCTTGTACTTGGCATTTGATTTCTCTAGAATGTCATGGACCTATTAGCGAATATGTTGGATGTGCTCAATGAAGCTGGTTGCCTTGTCTGTTTCAGACTGGACATGAGCCGAATCTATGTGAGTAGTTGCAAGTGGCATGGCCACATCAATGGGGCATAGTGGCTAGAATCCCAAGCCCACCTAAAAAGGGCTATGACCAGTCAAGCTGTGAAGAGCTCAGTTGTAGCTGTGCTGAACATAGGGGAGGCTCTCGTCCCATGTGCATGGATTCTTTGAGTTGTACATATGCAGATTGTGCACAATCATCCTATTAACAACCTCTGTCTAGCCATCAGTTTGAGGATGGAAGGTTGTGGACTAAGTGAGTTTGGTATCCAGCATTGACCAAAGACTGGACCAAAATGTACTGAGGAACCGACTGTCCCAATCTGAGATGATAGACTGTGGGATTCCAAAGCGTACCGACACTCGTTCAAAGAAGAGTTTAGCAGTGGCTTCTACTGTGATATTCTTCTTGCAAGCTGCCATAATGGCCATCTTCGAGAACCTGTCGACAACCACAAAAACACAGTCATTTCCATGCTTAATGGAAGGAAGGCCTGACATGTAATCCATCGAGATGGATTCCCAAGGTCGACTAGGGGTAAGCAGCGGGGCATAGAGGCCTTGCTTCTTGATGGTCGGTTTGGCAATGGCACAGGCAGTACATGATCTGATGTACTTCCCAACATCTCGTCGAAGATTCGGCCAATAGAAATACTTTTGCAGTACTGCCACTGTTTTCTCAACCCCGAAATGCCCAACAGCCCGACTATAGTGTGCTTCCCAAATCATCTTGGCACGCTCGCTTGAAGGAACACAAAGGTGACCCAGGTGACATAACAGGGCATCCTAGAGATGAAAATCTGGAACATGCCGACCCTCCAAGAGTGTCTGGTATGTGTGGCCAAATTCTGGATCTCTTTTGTAGAGAAGTGGCCAATCAGAAGTCTCGTGCCCACAAGAGTTGAGCACGGTGGTTAACACCATGATTGGTGGTCGACTGAGGCAATTTGCAACATTATTGGTGCTGCCCTTATTATACTTGATATTCAAGTGGAACTGTTGCAGGTATGTAGACCACTTCTGATGGCGATCATTCCGCAATTTCCCTTAGGTCTATATGAACTGCATAGGTTGGTGGTCTGTGTGGATGACCGTTTCCTTCCCCAAAATGTAAAGCTTCCATTGTTGGCAGGCTTGCACAATGTAATACATCTCTTTATCATAAGTGGGATACTTCTGGACTGTGTCTGAAAGTGTTTCACTGTGATATGCCACTGGATGCCCATGTTGAGTAAGGATTGCCCCAATAGCATAGTCAGAGGCATCTGTCTCGACCTCAAATGGTTGATGTAAATCTGGTAACGCGAGCACTGGTGTCATGCAGAGTCGATCTTTCAACTCTATGAATGCCTTCTGTTGAGATTCAGACCAAAAGAATTTGGCCTTTGCTCCTCCCTTGGCGACTTGACTCAAAGGCCAAGTGATATGAGAAAACCCCAACACGAACCTGCGGTAGAAGTTGGCAAGACCCAGAAAGCTGCGAAGCTCTGTCAGAGTGGTTAGAGATGGCCGATCCTAAATGACTTGGATCTTGGCTGGATCCACATGCACCCCCTTTTCATCGATAATGTATCCCATATACTGAACCTGGGTCATGCCAAAAGTGCATTTCTCCAAATTGGCACATAGCTTGTGTGGTGGAGATGCTCTTCCCAACTCTGGCTGAAGATCAGAATGTCATCCAAGTATACCACTACAAATAAGTTGGTGAATGGCCGCAAGATGTCATCCATTAGCCTCATGAAGGTTGCAGGAGCATTCGTCAACCCGAAAGGCATAACCAACCATTCGAAAAGGCCCTCCTTGGCTTTGAAGGAAGCCTTCCACACATCAGAGGGTTCGATTGGTACCTGGTGATATCCTAACCTCAGATCAATCGTGCTGAAATATTTTTCCCCCTTTAGTTGGTCCCTGAGGTCATCAATCCGTGGGATCGGGTACCTATTACGGACAATGATCTTGTTCAATGCCTGATAGTCAATACAGAGTCTCCAAGACCCATCCTTCTTCTGTACCAACATAATTGGGCTCCCGCAAGGCAATGAACTCGGACGAATGTGGCCTTTCTGCAGTATCTGCCTCTTGATTTCATCGTTCTCCAGAACGAAGCGCCGATAAATTGGCCCATTGGGTAGCGGCACACCTGGGGTCAGATCGATGGAGTGCTTGACTTGACAATGCAGAGGAACCCCTACCGGGGAGGTGAAGATGTCCTCATACTCCTCCACGACCTTGTCCATCTGTAGTTGTCATGCAGAGGGGCCTTGTCTGGAGGTTGTCGCCACCGTCTTCTTCTTTTCTTGAGGGCATATCGTCAGGGAAACAAATTTTCCAGTTTTGGAAATGAGCTTACTACATTGTTTTGCAGTAATCAAAGAGATGGCAGTAGGCGGTGCTACCTCTGGTATCCTGTACAACTGATTTCCCAATGTAATAATAAAAACACGGGGCCTTGATTCATACACAGCATGTCGCTTCCACAAGTATGGTTGTCTTAATAATACATCACAAACTTTAAGGGGAGCAATGTCACACAATACCTCATCTGTGAAGGGCTTGATGTTGTATGGAAGGCGACACTGTTGGCTCACGCGTAGATCTCGTCCTTGGTGCAGCCACTCGATGGTGTACGGTTGTGGATGTGCTGTGGTCGGTAAGCCCAACCGCTTCACGACCTCTGCTGAAATGAGGTTCTTTTGGCTCTCGCTATCGACAATAAACTGTAGCGGGGAACCCCTTACCCACATCTGGGAGTGGAAGAGACGCTCCTCCTCCTCTAGATCTTCGGGTTCATTTTTCTGGATCTTGGCAATAGCAACAGTGGCATTGGGATCCGCATCAATGATCTGCTTCCCTTTGTCATTCCCCTTGTTGGGTTCTGACTCAGAATCAGAACATGCATCTGATTCTGAAACAATTAGCGCATCCACTAGTGACTGCTTGGCCCGACACTCACTTGTGTTGTGAGTGGAGCTCTTATGGAACTCACACCATTTTCCCGTGTCCGTTTTCGGCTTTGCAGCACTGTTCTTTGCTTGTAGCTTTGGCGGGTTGTCTTCGGTTGCCCCGCCTTGGCTTTTTCCTTTGTTCTGTGGTTTAGGGGCACCCTTCCCTTGCTTTGGATTTGCAGATCCAAAATCTCACTTCTTTTGTTTAAAGTTCTACTCGACCTTGACGACATATTGGTATGTTGTGCCGAGCGAGGAGATGTTCAGGAATTCTATTTCTTCCTGGATGTACTTGTGCAGGCAGCTGCAGTATTTGAGTATCAAATTCTTCTCTGAATCCTTGATACCCAACTTTGTGCGAAGGGTATGGAAAAGATTGGTGAACTCCGGCACGTCTTGGTCCCTTCCCTGCCGCAGCATGGTCCACTTTATGTATTCATCCTCATAGCTTCCAATAGGGTAGTACTGCTCCTTGATGGCATCCCGGAATGAATTCCAGGTGGGTGCGGCTGAAAATAGTGAGCCGGTA
>APFE031478196.1:18613-38449 GCA_000404065.3 Pinus taeda | reverse complement strand
TGAAAGAAGAATTTGAAATGACTGACATGGGTTTGCTGAGATACTTCTTAGGAATAGAAGTAGAACAAAGTGAAAATGGGATTTTTATCTCACAGGTGAAATAT
The DNA here is from genome assembly GCA_000404065.3 of Pinus taeda. Classification (NCBI taxonomy): domain Eukaryota; kingdom Viridiplantae; phylum Streptophyta; class Pinopsida; order Pinales; family Pinaceae; genus Pinus; species Pinus taeda. The sequence goes on along the minus strand of APFE031478196.1, from coordinate 38,345 downwards.
GTTAATGAAGTATTGGAAAGATTTAATATGCAGGATAGTAAAGCAACAATCACTCCCACATTGATGGGATTAAAACTCAGCAAAGAGGACAACAACAAGGATTTTGATCCTAGGTTGTATAAGAGCATAGTTGACAGCCTCATGTATTTGACTGCAACTAGCTCGGATATAACGCATGCTGTTAGTTTAATTTCCAAATTCATGGAGAGGCCAAAAGAAGCACATTGGCAGGCAGCAAAAAGAATTTTGAGGTATGTTAAAGGTACAAAAAGGTTTGGCATCTTATATACTACTTCAGAATGTTCAGATTTAATTGGATACATTGGTAGTGATTGGGCTAGAAGTGTAGATGATCGGAAAAGCACATCCAGTTATGTTTTTCACATGGGCTCAGGAGCCATTTCATGGGCTTCTAAAAAAGCAGCCTATTGTAGCGTTGTCTACAGCAGAGGTAGAATATGTGGCAGCTACAGCGGCATCATGTCAAGCAGTTTGGATGAGAAGAATGTTAAGGAGTTTATGCCAAGAACAAACAAAAGGAACTGTGATTTTTTGTGACAATAGGTCAGCTATTGCATTATCCAAGAATTCTGTGTTTCATAAGAGAACGAAACACATTGACACAAAGTTTCATTACATCAGGGAATCGGTGAACAATGGAGAAATTGTTTTACAACACTGCAGGACTCAGGAGCAGGTTACAGACATTCTGGCCAAGCGATTGGGACAGAAAAGTTTCAAGTTTTTGAGGAAATGTCTGGGTATGACTGATAACCCAACAGTTGAAATTAAAAGGGAGTGTTGAAATGGTAATTTCCCCTGTCGTGTTATTTTTTTTTCTTTTTGATGCAATCGCAAATCGCAACCCTGTTGTTTCTGTCAAGTTCCCTTGATGTCTTGTGACGCGACGTTTTGATGCGATCTTAGCACAGATCACAAATTGCGCTCATATATTAACAACTCCGCCCTGTGTTCTTTTGCCGATTGCGATTTCGCGATGCGATATTATCACAGATTGCAAATCACACCCACTAGTGTCAAAGCTAAACCCTCCCATTTGTTTTCGCCGATGCGATATTGCGATTGCAGTGTTAGTCGCCAATCGCACATCGCATAAATTATAGTTCTCCAACACGTCGAACCTGTTGACCCACGCGATAAGCCTTGTGCACATTCCTTGCCATCCTTGTCACCTGTCAATACCTTTTCCGATGTGATCTCCACCATTTATCTATGGATCTGACAGCTGTTATTTATTCTCACCCTGAGCACGCCACCACCATACTACCTTTACGCCCTTAACCTGTTTTGTGTTCTTGAAGGAGGAAGAAGGCCGCATCCAGCACTTTGCGCCATTACTTCTCACTCACTGCATTTAAAGAAGAGAACGACCGAAGTGACAACAGGACAACCTCGAGCAGTTCAACCATTAATTAGTGATGGAGCATGTTTCATATTATATACCACCTGGTCAGAGGAGGACTACAGAGCACTAGGAAAAGCCGATTTTGTTCATTAAGATTAGCAGATTGTATCAAATATTATATCTGATAGTAAATGTGGTCGGTGGTTAATTAAGACACCTCCACGCATAGGTTAGTAGAGATATTTTGTAAACTGATGCTATATATATATTCAGAAAACGATGTAATAGGATGATGAGTATTAGAGCACAGTAGTGCAGAGACAGAGTAATTTTTTTTTGGAACTGAAGCATTCCTATTGTAATCCCTCTGTTCAGAGGAAGACCCATTTTGTAACAGCAATTGTTTTTATTAATGAATACAAAGTTTTATTGTGATGTAAAACTCTGGCATTTCAGAAATCAATTTTCTTTGTTTCCGTTGTGTTAAGAAACAGATTATTATTCTCTGTTCTTTTGTTTTGGGTTTTATTGCAGAAGCTTAGGCAAGTTCTTTCATTATTGCAAACAATTTCAAATACAATCTGTGTCTTACGTTGCGCCCCCGTCGACCATTGGCTTATAGCTTCTCCTCAGCGGGATGAATCTAATCTTTTGTACATGCACTCAACGGCCAAGTAAGACCATCGATGAGGCCAATACTATTCATGTTCCAATCCGAAGAGATCATGGACTCTGGAGTAAGTTTTAAGGGTTTAAAGAAATAGAATATCCAAAATGGGTATATTTCCTTACTACTCAAAAGAAGCCCTCAACTGTGGGGCCTAGATTGCAAACAAGATATGATTCTGCCTAAATACATTTCATAGCGATGTTGGATGGAGAAACCTTCCCACAAAGCAGGTGAATCTCAATAGATATCTATTAATGCCAACATAAATATTTAGACAGACTAATAATGCCGCAATAATATGTATCAATGCCAACATAATATTTATTGATAGACTAATAATGCGCTAAGAATATGTTTTGCAGATATCAAGCAGTGTGGATAAAGTTGCAGATTACTTTGGGTGCACTATATTCGTCCAACATTAAACACATATCCCAACGAAGAGGAGCTTATTATTAGGCCACATCATCACCGCATTAAATCTTGTAATATTCAAGAAATTATAAATGATTCAAGTCATGGTGTGACCTATTTGTAAATGATTCCATTCTTGAAGATGACTCTGAGCACATGAACTTTGGTATGACAAATGCTAATCTTGTTGAAACAGAAGCGGAATAGCAGACCGATCATTTTATAGGAAATGTAGCCACAATAGACAAGATTTTCATTAACGCCAGCGACCTTGACCAAGTTGAAATACGTCGACTCACAAAACGGACCCATGAAGGGATTTTTGTCCTTGGAGAAATTGGTGTGTGAGATACACAAAGTTTATAAAATGAAAATATACCCTGTATAGGGTAGTTTTCATCCATTGAAAACTTGTCAAAACTCGAATCATCATTTCTAAAAGCAAAATATTTTTGATTGTAGGGTAGTTTGCACCAGGAAAACATGTCCAAAGTTTCACTAAGTAATTTGATTTCACTCATTATTGTGTCTTTAACCTTATTGATATTTGTGCTAAAAGGTTAACATTACGAAAGAAAATATATTCTAAATGTATATTTAAAAATTAATGTGCATTCATTTAAAAATGCATTCATTTTTAGCTATCATGCTTTTTAACCTTATCGGCTATCATGTTTTTAACTTTATTGATTTTGTAAGAAGATTAACTTTGTGAATCTAAATTTTGAACTACTTTGATATATTAAGTTCAAAATCAACATAATAAATGTTGGCATATTAATTTGGATAGAAGTGTTTATCAATTATAGTTAGCTTTTATTAACTATAGTTTATTATGGTTAATGGTCATTAAGTATAATTTGTTGTTATATTTTAGTTTTTATTAGTTATATTTAATTATGGTCAATAGACATCAATCATAGTTTGATCATATTTAATCTCAACAAATCATGATTTACTAATCTTACCAAGACATGTTGGTCGTTAATTAACATAACCACATTAATAAAGTGGTTGATATACACCCATTACTGCCATTTTCCAATTTTCATAAGGCAATTGATATATATAAAATGAAATTTGTGGAAGTATATCAACCACTTTATTAGTGCATTTGTGGAAGTATATCAACCACTTTATTAATGCAGTTGAACCCTATTCATTTTACAAAAACGTTGACTTTATGAGTCAAATTTTACAAAAACGTTGACTTTGTGAGTCTCACTAATATTGTTAGGCATAACTTCTATATATTAAGTTCAAAATTAATAGGATAAAAGTTGACATATGAATTTGCATATATTACTAGCTCAACTATATAAAATAAATCATGCAAATAGACATCAATCCATAATGAGCGTAAAAATTCTTGCATCATAACACTTCATGATACATTTCATATTGTTAAAATAAATAAATAAAATCATAAAACCTAGCTAAATTATAACGTTATTATTATTATTATTATAAAATGAATTAATATGTAAGTTAAACATATACCATGAATATTTTTAATTTGTAAATGAACTTTGTTACAACATCATGACTTTATTGAGAAGGTTTTCGGCAATAATCACATAAAATTTCATTTGTTGATGTGTTTCCAACAAACACGTGCGGTTCATCGTCACGACGAGATAAAAAGTCAGATATCTCTATTTAACTTGTTGTCATGATCTGGATCTTCATCTCATCTTGATGATGAAACACATTCGATGGTTCGAAACATGATGACAAATGAATTTTGATGTGATTATCACTGAAAAACTTGTCAATAAACTTGTTATTCTTTTGTCCTTTGATTTTTTTTTTAGGACATACCCTCTTTACATTTTTTTAATTTTTATAATATGGAAAACATTTGCAGAAAGCAAAGGTCTATACAATATTACAAGGTTTAACCTTAGTCATTCAAAATTATGACTCCTATTGGTATAGGAACCTAATAGAGTGCTGCAAAAACTTCTTTACAAAGATACGTTGCCCATACATATGAATCATAACCCAAACTTGAAACATTGGGTCATACACTCTTACCCATATATAGAAAGTTGGAATATATTTAGGGAGAAGTCCAAATATAGGAAGAGTGTACATGCTAAATAATAAGAGGAAAATTCCCAAAATAATGTTACATTTCAACCCTTGCAAAGACATCAACACGAGTTGTCTAGAATGAGTGAACTCGTCCCCAACAATGATGCATTTAGGTACACATCAGTAAAAGCAAGAAGCCAAAACCAACAATAAGAGAATATGACCTCGAACCTTCTAAACCAAGTAAACCTAGCCCACTAACATTAGAGAAATTTTGATGTCTAAAATGGGCCTCCTAAGGAATATTATAAAATAATAGTAGAAATAATAACATAAGAATAAATTACCTAATTAAATTTTGGAGGGAAAATAAATTACGTCAACTTGTATTTTCCACTTATCTCCCTATGATTTTACTTAAATTTTGAGCAGGAGCACTAGTTGGATGAAAAAATAATTTTGCATTCAAGGAGTGCCCACATTGAATACTTTTGATGGACCCTACTACATAAAAAATTTGAAATACATGAAAAATGTGATTACAATAATGTTTTTTCATGTATTACACAATTTTCATGTAGTAGCGTCCATCAAAAGTATTCAACATGGGTACTCCTTGGATGCAAAATTAAATTTTGTATCCAACAAGTGCTTCTGCTCGAAATTAGAGTAAAACTATAGGGAGATAAGTTGAAAAAAGTAGTTTTTTTTTTTTTGCATTTTTACTCCAAAAATGGTGAATCTTCCTCCATGGTTGACATCATCATATTGAATCATATTGGTTCTTATAAAGCTGGTTTTTGTTGTACATTTTTGTTTTGAGACTCATTTTTTACCTCAAAAATTCTCTAATGACATAAACTTTGACAGACAAAAATACCAAGTGATTTGTCCTCCTTAAGTTGAGAAAATTGTGCCAAAAGAAGCTAGCAACCTATGCTATGTTCTTTTTTCTATGGAACTCGACCAACTTCAAGAAGAGATATTTGGACCCATTTGCTACTCAGACACACCAGCAAATAGAATAGGAAATGCATTCTTCTTGATGGGAACTCTTCCAACAAGATAAATCTCAAGATTTAGCTATGGTTGTCACTTCTGAGAGAAAATATATAGGAAACACATTATTAGAAGATAAAATCATTTGATAAGACCCATTTTACCTCAATATCTTCTACAAATCCTTTACGTCGTTAAAGAATAATGGTGAAATCTTATTGATCTAACTCTCTTTAACCAACTAAGGTGTCTAGTTTCAACACTGGAATTAGCTATTGTAGCTAGGGTTTCTCAAACCCTAAGCATATTTTCAAAGACTCTCCAAGAACTCATATTCTCAAAATCCAAGTCAAAGAATTAAGAGAGTCTCCTCACTATTCTCTTTTATAAACTTGTGACCACTTTTGCACCATTTTACCCTTTTAAATTTTATAAAGTCACTTTATAATCTTTTCACTTCATAAAATTAAAATGACTCTTGACTTATGTAGTAGTGTCCCCCTTTTCACCCTTTAGACTCTTATAATGTTTCCCTAGGTGAATTAAGTCCCCTTATTAAATTTTCCTTGTTTTACCTAGGGAACCATGTTAAGTTAGCGAACTTTGTCATATGCTTCCTAAGTGACAAGGGGCATTATATATCTCTATTAGTTCTCAATGATTTATGTGAAAATTATTTATATACTTAATTTTTTATTTAATAAAATTGTATATATAATCAACACAACTTCATAATCAATTATTTAATATTAATTATTGTTTGTTTATATTTAAATTTTGATATCTTATTTTTATATTTATATATATAAAAAAAAAAAAAAAAAAAAAAAAAAAAAAAAAATAATTTAATATAATATAATCAATATTAAAATTTAACTAATCTAAAATAATAATATTAATCGTATTCTTAAAAGAATATTAAAATTTCAAAATAAAAATGATTATAAATTTTTGTTATATTATATTAAATGTATGTTTTTAAAGAATTTAAAAAAATTTATAATAAAAAATGATAATAATTCTTTACTATATAATATTATATGAGTGGTCAAATTCTTCTATGAATAATGCATTTGATTTTATAGATAGGGGATTTCAAACCAACTCAGAATAGTGATGAGCACAACTGGGAGAGAGGCAACTGGTACCCTAATAGCCCTAGCTCCCCTAGATCATGCCTCCTTCTCCATGAAGTGAGTGGCTTTCTTCTTGTTCCTTAGCGGGCATAGATGTTTGTTGCAGGTCCTCTTTATGCAATGCTTTTACAGGGTGCTTCAGGCTTTCTATGGGATTACGGTTTTGAGCACCTTTGTTTCTCTCAACATTTTCATCTGGTTTGATTTGTCGTTGTGTTTCTTTAGGCTCAAGGGTTATCATTGGCTTCTTGTTGGGCCTCATGGCCTATTCTCTATGTAGTGATTTGCTGGTCGCCACCGTGTTTATGGTTTCGATTATTGGTGCTTCTACAAGTCTACCTCAAGCTTTGTGGTTCATTTTTCAAATTTTCAAATTTCAAGTTTTAGTCGTGGCTTATGGATCAGTGCCTGCCCTGTCTAAGGTCTTTGACTTTGGATCGTTCGAAACGCTTGATGGGATCTACCTGCAAGCCTTGCACCTTTCATTTTCAAGTTTTATGCTAGGGCTATAAAACTCATAATGTAACATGTTGTTGCACGTTGTTTTGCACATATTTTGTGCTTCCTCGAGGACCTGTCGGCAGGCCTGCGCACCCTGTTGAGCTCGTTATTATGCTACACAATTTTGGACTATCCTTTTTTTGGATTTCAGTGCTGGTCGATTTTTCTTACGCCTATGCGTGCGATGGTGCCCGTCGGTGCATCTCCATATGGACTCAAGCCAGTGAGAGCATTCTTACAACTATAGTTTTTGACCTTTTTGCATGTATATGTATGATGAAGCCTTTTAGAGCATCTCCATGTGTGTCCAAGCCAGTCAAAGCATCTTCTTGCGTTTTTTATTTTGCGGGCTTAAGGTCATTTTTCTTCAATTTTATGTTGGGATCTACTGACCCACATTATAATGAATGACTATCTATTCGTTGGGCCACTTTAGTAGCTCTCTATAAGGATATTGGGCAGGTTTGTGTGCCCTGCTATCTTATTTCTCGTATTTCATGATTTAGACATTAGATTTGAGATATATTTTGGTAACTATACATATGTAAACAAATTTTATATTAATAGAAACCTATTGGTTTTTTGTCTTTAAAAAATAAATATAAAGATTTTATAATATTAATTTAGTATTTAGTTTAATTTTTACATGATAAGTGGTTCCAATGATTAGTGATTGGAAAGTAGATTAGGTGATAAAAAGGTGTTTTATATAAGCATGTTACAATTTCAAACCTCAACTTATATGCGAAAGGGACATACTTGAATACGATGCTATCGCTTACCTTGTTTTTTCCCATCTACGACATACTTATCGTGCCATTCTCTAGGGGTATGACCAAGGAAGGCGAAGGAATAACACTCTTGCAAATAATGGGGGTCGTATTAGTCCTCGCCATCTTGGAAATGGCCTTAGCGGCTGTTGTAGAAACAAAGAGACAGAATGTGGCGTTATGTTATGAAACCAGCTCAAGAAAAAGATAAAAAAGATAGAACAATGCCTTAGAATTCAGCCTCTTTGAGGGGGCAACCTCCTTTACATTACATAAATGAACAATTCTTGGATGATTCAAATGACAAAACCTCCTTTCTATATATAGGAGTCTAAAGAGTCACAATATAACCTAGCCGACCTAACAATAATAATATAAAGCCACAAAAATAAAAATAGAGGGATTCTATGGGGCACAGTGATAACAATATGGGGACTATAGGGACACAACAATATTAATGAGGGATACAACTACAATAGTAATGGGGTAATCACTAGTATTATAGGGACCCAACACGTTAAGCCACAATTTCATGGAGAAATCAAGAGACGTGATTTTGATGTCAGCGCTATGGTTGGTTCCTAAGTATTCTGTGGCCGATATGGCAGAGGCATTCAATGCAATTAGACAAATCGAATTTATGTACAGTTAATTCCTCGAAAATATGAAGATTATAGCAATTGTGCTCTTCTTGCTTTCCACGGGTTTGGTTGATTATCTCAGTAGTCTCATTATCAACATTGTGCATATCACCACAGGAAACACCACATTAATTTTTTTTTTTTTGAGGTGTTCGCCTCAGTGGATTTTTCTTGCGCTTATGTTTGTGATGGGGCTTTTCAAAGTATCTCTAAAAGCATTCAAGCGAGTCAGAGCATTCTTTAAGCTGTAGTTTTTTATGGTTTTGCATGTATACGTATAATGAGGCCTGACAGAGCATCTCCAATGGCGTCCAAGCCGGCGAGAGCATCTTTTGGCGATTTTTTAGTTTGTAGGGTTTAGACCTTTTTTCTTCAATTTTATCCTGGGATCACTGACTCATATTGTAATGAATTACTGCATATTTATTACACTATAATTTAGACATTAAATTTATGATATATTATAGCAATTATAAATATGTAAGCAACTTTTATATTAATGCAAGTTTCTTATTTTTTAATATTAATTTAATATTTAATTTAATTTCATGGTAAAAAAGTGTGTTATTTAAGCATTTTCATGTAAATGTTACACTTTCAAACCTCTACTTACGTATGAAAGGGACATACCTAAATACTCAAAGATAATGATAATGTATACCAATACAAAACTATATGGTTCGCTGAATTGATCCATTTACCTTGGTTAGCAGGGAATTTAGTCAAAGTCAATGTGTAGCCTCCTCCATACTCCACACATCAAAATTGACTTGACTGGCTAGAAAAACGCGTTGGTGGGAGGTAAACTTTTGTACTGAGAAATGAAAGTTGACTTGACTTACTTGTTAAGTACGTCACAAGCACGTGAATTTTTGTGTCGTTTAGATTGATGACAATTCTACGAAATCATGACCATAAACGCATTGCTCACCAGTTTGCAGAGTCATCGCTGCCCTGACTTGACTGGCTAGGAAAACGCGTTTGTGAGAGGTAAACTTCTGTATTGAGAAATTGACTTGACTTACTTCTTAAGTAAGTCACAAGCCCGTAGACTCTTGTGTCGTTCAGATTGATGACAAGTCTACGAAATCATGACCATTGACTTTGCTTGACCCAATATCAATGACTATTGACTTCAATTGTCCTGACATGCTTTATTACTTTCACGAGTCCACTTCCAAGACTTCACTAAACAGATTGGCCCATCCAGACCAAGCTATTTACGTGGTTGAGCTATTGTCGTGCCTTCCACATAAACGCGTTGCTCACCAGTTTGCAGAGTCATGGCTGCCCTGAGCCAGCAGGACTTGGGTTCTCTAACCCAATTACATGATCCAAGGCGTCATAAAAATGATGGTAACAATGTTGAGGACGGAGACGATTTCGCAAGTGTTCGATGCAGAACCAGAGTCTCGATGGTATCGATCTTGGCCTTCTTGCCCTGCAACCTCAAGAGCTTTTGGCGTGTTCGTTATGACAGCCCAGCGCCAACCAATGCCCAAAGGTCCATGAAAGGCGAGAAAGATGAGGAGGGTTCCTTCCATCACAGAAACAAAGGAGGGTGGAAAACTATGCCTTTTATCATAGGTGAATTACTAGTATCAGATTTTATTTTTTTGGTTAATCATGGTGGATATGTAATTTTTTTGGACTCAGTGAATTATTATTATTATTTTTTTTTAAACTATGGTGAGCAGGTAAAATCTAGGGAATGTGAGCCTAGGTGAATTACTATTATGTTTATTTTAAACTATGGTAATAGGTAATTCTTTAGACTAATTTAGGGTATGTCATCCTAGACTCAACTACTATTATCAGTTTTTTTAAACCACTGACAACGGGCAATTCTTTTCTTTGGAATAATCTAGAGACTCAACTACTATTATCAGGTTTTTTTGGGAATGGTTAATTTTTGAGACTAATGTAAAGGATGTCCACAGAGATTTATGAATAAAGAGAGGCCAAAATCATAACCACCATATACTCCATGAGATTTGAACTGCCATTTAATTAATTTCACTGGCAAAACTTATTGTTATCACTGTATTACTACAATCCAATCCGTTTTAGTCCCAAGTTATTCCATGATTATTTTAGTCCCAAGTTATTCCATGATCATTTCCTTTTGGATATCCCTAAATTTCGTTATTAAGAGTCCGATCCACCCTCGGACAAGCAGGGGCATGTTTTTTCTGATAGCAGGCTTTGTTTTATTAGCTATTTACGTATATATGCTATCAATTTGGCCGTATATTTTAATGCTAAGAATTGAAAATTCGTTTTTGAACTTTTGCATCCTGCATTATTTGGTATCTTGGTAGTCTATTTATTTTGGAAGGCATTCTATTTCTATAGAGTTTCATTGTCTCAGCTTCAGTTTGTTAGAGGTCTTTTGTTCCATTGCTGGCAGTTGTGGTTTATCTGGTTTTGTTTTGGAGACTTATTGATCGGGCGAGCCTGTTCTAGTGATCTTTCGGCATTGGCAAGGTCAGTTTAGAGTGTTGTTACGAGTTTGGGCTGTTGTATTAAGTCACAGAGTTCTGTTTCTCAACCTTCGGTAGTGGCCCCCTCCTGGACTTTATTCTGGTTGTCCTCTCAGGGTCATTGTTTGCTCTTTCTGTGGCCCATTATCTTGTTGCGCTTTATGTATGTAAGAAGCCTGCCGATTTCTGCTAGGCAATTATCACTCTTTTGCTCCTAGAAGAGATTATATTGGGAGTCTCTGCAAGCCTTGGTGGTGAGAACCCCCTGGTCTAGTCTGTACAGTGTGGGACTCTGGGTATTGGCCAGGGCACTGTGTCGTAGAAACCTCCCTTTTACTTTGTGGCTGTGGTTGTGTTCTGGTGTTTGGCTTGAGCTTTTGTCCGATGAAAGATCTCTTCTGGTTATTGTGTGGGTGAGCGGGTGTTGCCTCTAGTTTCCTCCTTTTGCAATGACTAGGCAGCCTATGTGCTATTGACATGGTCCGTCTGGGCGGGGTGGTCGTAGTTCTGCTAGTAGGCTCCGTGCACAAGAGGCAGCCTCCCGTTATCACGCATCAACTTCCCTTGACACCAAAGCAGGCATTTGACAGTTAGAGTCCAAGGTGGCATGTGAATGTCAAGCTTATTATGAGACAACGTTTGCTGCTAAACTATCCAATTGGCTTCCAGACATTGGGAAAATCAGGGATGAAGGAACCAATATGTCCATTCTTTTAGTTTGCATGGAAGATGAAGACTTTACTTGGCCGAGTTATGAAGGAAAAAAGAGAAGACATAACGACATAATTTCATTTCTCAATGATATTAGGAGGTTTTACTTGGCCGAGTTCTGAAGGAAAAAAGAGAAGACATACGACATAATTTCATTTCTCAATGATATTAGGAGGATTCTGGAGAACCAAAACATTGCTCGAAAAAAATTGTATGTTTAACTAGCACACCTAGAGAGTCACTTCCAATGTGAGGAAATATATTAAGCCTGGCTGGAACCACAAGATTCAAAACCAGTGACCTTGTTAGACTCATAACCTTCTCTCATGCTTTCTCTTCTTGTCTTGCTACAAGTTTCTTAAATGTTTTTGTTCTGGGATAGTTACACTCCTTTTTGTACCTTTTGTTGGGTGTTTTGGGGATGACATTGTACTCTAGCTTTCTTTGTGTGAACTTGAAGCCAGAGCCCCGTTTTTTGTTCTCTTGCTACAAGTTTCTAATATGTTTTTGGTCCGGGATAGTTACACTCCTTTTTGGACCTTTTGTTGGGTGTTTTGGGGATGACATTGTACTCTACCTTTCTTTGTGTGAACTTGAAGCCAGAGTCCCATTTTTGTGGGATGTATCTAGATATAATTTTGTTGTGGGATGTATCTAGATATAATTTTGAAAATGGCTGGTAATAGAAATTTAACTTATGAATTCGTCCATTTTGAAATGGCAGGAAACGAGGCATGTGACAATTTGGCAACTCTGGGTTTGTCTTCGAACATGATTGTCTACCTAACAAAACAATTCCACATGCCAAATGTGATGGCTTCATACGTTCTTAACGTATGGGGCGGAACCACGAATTTTACTCCACTTCTGGGGGCGTTTCTCTCTGATTCTTATGTTGGCAGATACTGGACTATTTCTCTGGGCTGCATAGCATCTCTCATTGTACGTTGCGTTTTCCTTGGATAACTATATTCTGGAAATCCATTTTAGCCAATATTGAGTAATTGGAAATGAATATTTTAAGCTGTTTTCCTTTTTAATAACAGTGCAAGCTGAGACTGCAGGCAGTAACTCAGTCTGTGTGCCATAAAGTGGGAAATGTTATATCTCCCCAACGGCCTTCTAATCTATCGGCTTTTATTGTGAAGGGAATGGCTCTTCTCTCACTTACGTCCATATTTGCACAGTTGAGGCCGCCTCCATGCAGCGCTAATGCAGGAACCCACTGCAGACTTGCAACACCAGGTCAAAATGCCTTGCTCTATTCCTCCTTTACAATGATGGCCATAGGAGCAGGTGGTATCAGATCGTGCTCTGTAGCATTTGGAGCAGATCAATTCGATTCCACTAGCGAAAAGGGGAAGAAAACAATGCAGAGCTTCTTCAACTGGTATTACTTTTCATTCGCCATATCGATGATGGTTGCTGTCACTATCATAGTATACATTCAAGATAATGTTAGCTGGAGTTGGGGTTTGGGTATTCCCACCATTCTGATGTTTGTTTCTGTCACGAGCTTCCTCCTGGGCTCAAAGCTCTACATTCGTGTTCCACCCAAGGGAAGCTCATTCACCAGCTTCCTGCAAGTAATGGTTAGTGCAGCAAGAAAACGACATTTATCATTTCCATCCGAGTTCTATGACCCTCCACAGAACGGAGCTGTCGAATCGAGGATTGCTGTTACAGACCAATTCATGTGAGTTCACATAACCAAAAGTATGATGGATTTAGTAGTACACGTGAACTGTTCGTGTTCGCTCTGGTTGATTTTTCAGCAAATATATAAAACACTAATCCCTGTTCTTCAATATGAATAGTTCAATTGATGGAATTATTGGGTAACTATTTTTCAGGTTTCTGAACAAGGCCTCTATAAAAGCCCCACAAGATTTTAAGGAAGACGGCTCTGTTGCCCTTCCATGGAGACTGTGCAGCCTCCAGCAAGTGGAAAAACTGAAATCGGTGATTAGAATACTGCCCATATGGTCAACCACGATCGGCATCTTCGTGTGTCTGACACAGCTAAACACATTCTCGATTCTGCAAGCATTGACAATGGACAGACACGTGGGCAAGCACTTCCAGATCCCTGCAGGATCATTTGCAATCTTCACAATGCTGGCGCTTGCCTTGTTTTTGCCCATCTACGACAGATTTATCATGCCATTCTCCAGGCGAATGACCAAAGAAGGCAAAGGCATAACACTCCTACAAAGAATGGGGGTCGGATTAGTCCTTGCTATCTTGGCACTGGCCTTAGCCGCTGCTGTAGAAACGAAGCGGCGGAACGTGGCGTTAAGCCACGGTTTCATGGAGAAACCGGTAGACGTGATTCCGATGTCAGCACTGTGGCTGGTTCCTCAGTATTCTGTGGCCGGTCTGGTAGAGGCTTTCAGTGCAGTCGGTCAGATCGAATTTCTGTACGGTCAATTCCCCGATAATATGAGGAGTATAGCGAGTGCGCTCTTCTTCGTGTCCATGGGGTTGGGTAATTATCTAAGCAGTCTCATCGTCAGCATTGTGCATAACACCACAGGCGGCCCCGCTCACCATAACTGGCTAGCGCAGAATCTGAACAAGGCAGAGCTCGATAAGTTTTACTGGTTAATAGCAGGATATGGCACTGTGAATATGCTGTATTTCGTCATCATTTCTCGCTGGTACACATATAAAGCCACAGTTAACGATTAAACAGCGCAGACATCCATTATGGGAGAAGGCAATCAAATCTTTCCTTCGTAGTAGGTTATGGAAGTTTTGGGCATATTTTTGAGTTTAATTGGCACAAAATCTGATACGGATTTATTCTATTTATACGTTACGGAAGGGTTTTTGCATTTTTTTTCGTCTTAGCCTATTTGTTAGAGGTTATGGAAGTTTCGGGCATGTTTTTGAGTTTAATTGTCACAAAATCTGATACGGATTTACTCCGTCTATACCTTGCCGAAGTGTTTGGCCTTTTCTTTTAATGTGTTTCGGTAAATTTTTAATTATTTAATTGATTTAGAGTCTGGTAAAGGTTTGTTGGAATAATCAGTATAGATTTATTTTAACTATAAATTTAGTAAAAATATAGAAAGATCAAATCTTTTCTAAAGTACAAAAATGAATAAAATGTTTATACCTCAAATTTGATCTCTTAAAACTCGTTAGATCCATAATTAATATATAAATTAAATTTTCATTGTTTAAGTTATATTTTTAGATGTATAAAATTCAGAATTTACTTGGGGATAAAATAGTGAGATTGTTAAAAAAATTTAAGCATAAAAAATTATTTTGTTCAATTAATTTATATTATGTATATATAGCTTCTTCTTTTTTATTACTTTTAACTACTTCTGTTATAAGATTGTGTTGTTTCATATGAATATCTAAATATTTTATTAATGTTGAGAGTAAGTGAGTTTATTCTCTCTTCAAATCCCACCCATAAACAGCAAGCAGAGCTAAGGAAGCACAATCCAACAACTCTTCTTAATAAGAAGGAAAAAAGTTATGCAATGCAATAAGATTATTAATATGTTAAACAAGACAACAAATATATATATATATATATATTTTATTTTTATTATAATATTTTTTTAATATATTATTTTAAATTTTAAAAAACCAAAAACCCAGTCTAAAATAATCACAACCAAATTACATATCTCCTTAGTATACTTCCTCTCCATAAACTCAAACTTAATATCAGAATATAGAATAACCCTATAAACTCAACAAGTTTGAGTTGTCAACTACAATTAACTGTATAAATTTTCTATATTCCATGATTTGTTAAAATTATGCCATTAATGTTTTATGGACTATGCATCACTCGTTAAAATTATGCCTAATGTCTTATCAACTATGTACAGCTTAAAAGTCTTGGAAGCATCTATCACTATCTATCACTATCCTTTAAAGCATATGTCACTATCCATTCCAAGCTCTCTGCTCTTGAAAGTCTGGGAAGAACCTGTCACCTTATCATTATAGTAATATTGTCATATACATCTTAGTTTCAATTTTAGAAAACAATCTCAGTTTTTTAAATTTGCAACGTAATAATTTTTTTTCCCTTTATTCATTTTCTTAGGCTTAAAGTAATGTTATTACGAATAACCGCCGTGTAGATCATCGGTTTTAAAGAGTAAAATTTTTAACTTCAGCTGTTTATTTTTTAACTTCGAATAAATTTATATACTATTTAATAGATTTTTAATTTTTTTTTAATTATTAATAATTATTAAATGAATAGTAGATTTAATTTTTATAAAATATTTTTAATATTTTAAAATTTGAATATTTAATTTTTAAGTAATTATATTTATATTTTTATTTTTAATTAAATTAATTAGTTTAAAAATGTTATATGAACATTTGTTGTAAAATGAGTGGTGATTTTCTTAACATGTGGTATTGATAAGTCTTGATAATGACTCATAGTATTATAACAAAACTTATTTACAGTTTGAAAGTTTTGAAAAAAAATTCAAGAAAGTGGGAGTATATCTGGATGGTTAAGAATGCTACTTTACATACATAAGTGAGTCTAATGGTTAAGAGCATGTGTTTCCTACTATAAAGTCACAAGTTCAAAACCAAAGGGGAGTAGAGTCGTTTAATTTGAATGGATGTGTTAGTTCTTTGTCAAATTTGAAATGCTTTTATTTTTATTTTTATAGGAGGTTGAGTTTAATGGATAATAAAACTATGATTTAGTTGATTTCTATGAATTTTTTAAATATCTACAATTTGAGCTTTATCTTTGTTTATATGGATGTGCTAGTTCTTTGTCAAATTTGAACTATTTATTTTTTATTTGTATAGGAGGTTGAATTTAATGGCGAAAGCCTATCATCTCGTAAGGTTCAATTGATATGAAGATTTAAATTAAAGTTATGGAACATCTTGAACTAGTGGTGTATTTAGAAATATTATATTAACTAGTCTCATGATCTATGCACAAATAAATAGAAGAAAGCTTGTTCTCATGTCTTTTAGTTTTATTAAAACTCAAATCTCACTAATGCTATTAAATTCTGAGGATTTTGTTATGTAAGGCGGCCAAGGCTCCAAATTGGTGATAGTCAAGGAGAGACACCAAAAACAATATTAAATATAGTCATGCAAACGGTTGGGTTGGTGTGGCCTATTACGTACAAACTTATTGGGTAAGAATGAAGGGGACTTTAAGTTACCTTAAAGTACTTTAGCAAGCCAAATATACAAGACCTATGGTTACAATGTTGGTTTGATGGTAAATAGATGAAGAAAGTGGAGTACAATTTGTCTTATGATAGTAGAATCACCATAAGAAAATCGAGCACACTCTATTTAGATGTGTTCTGTACCAAATTTTAGCCCTGTTAATAATAAAAATTGAACTAACTATAGCACCTATAAAAAAAATGTCATGTCTCTTACAAGAACATAATCTTACTCGTGTTAGATAATACCTAGTCCACACGAAATGGATGTAGAGTCCATGTAGAATTAATGATAAACCAAATTATAGAAGATAGGAAAAATGGCACTCGTATAAAATACCACAACTCTGAAATTATACACAATAAAAACAATAAAGTAAATCATGAGTGTATCTTATATTGTGTGGAAAATATATGGCATTAGAAAATAGGGTCATTTAGAGCTGACGTATAATTATTTTGAAATTATAAAGGTGATTAAGCTGACATAAAGTTTGGGCTTATTTTGGGGCCTCACATGTTGAGCTATAATCTAGAAATAACCTTTGTGCCTATAAATGGTTGGGGTATTGGACGACTAACTTGTATTTTTATTTGATACAACAGACATGTTTGATGCTACAAGAGCGTGTCTTGGAATGTTGATTGATGACTACATGGAGGATTTATGGACAAGTTCTTAGACAATAATGAAGGCTTCAAAACCGACGATGGGGCCATCATGAACGTACACTTATAGGAATGTATATACATTATTGAGAAACAAGGCTTGACAAACCCCAAACCACCAACTAGGACACTATATAGGGTGCCAAGTATGCATGCCTCAGGAACATGCATGCATTCCTAGTGCAACATATTTTATATACACTTGCACCACTTTTTTTTCCTTATTTTGGATGACACAACATGTTTTTGGAATCCCATTGAGCTAATATTTCCTCCCTCATCTACATTGAGTTCCAAATCAACAAGTTTAATCTTATTTATATTTCAGGTAAGCACTCAAATTTAGGTTCTTTGGTTGTTTTTATGTTTTTTGAAAATTTGGTTTAAAGTTGGAAAAAACCTTAAATGATGCCATAAACACAAGCATCTTATTGAATTACAAGATACTTTGTTACCACGGAACATAATGGGAACCCAAATTCACCATCATCAAACACCAACATAGAACAACCAAACTCCAACCTAAGCCAAAGAAATCCCAATGTAAAAATCAATCCATCATTGACTACTTTGAGGGTACTCATACATGATTCATAAAACACCAAAGAGCCCTCACATTTGTATTTAGTAAGTTCACAAAATTCAGTCGTATAATCTATTTTTAATTCCCAAGGCCTATTAACTAGTACTTTTTGATTATAGGGTTAGGATTCATGAATACTATAAAACTTGTCTAAATAAAAACCAAATTAGAGACTTGAACAATCTCTAGGCTAGATATGTTATCATTGTTCATTGACCCAAGAAACAACCAACAAATATGAATCAACATGAAACATACTTGTATGGATTCGTGCACCTACCAATGATTTTGAGTCCATTGGATGGATACACGGAGGGAGAAATTTCTATATTTATTGAGAAAATTATGGGTAGACTTCTGACTAGTATTCCATGTCAACTACTTTGACATGGGAGAGTTCAAGGGGGTGGGTTGTGGATCTGTGCAAGAGAGAGAGAATGATGGACACAACCCAATAATAGGTCCTCGTCCACCTATACAAAGGGCTAACCCCCTTTCCACACCTTCTCTAGTAGTAGATAACATTATTGAAACTTGGACCATAATAGCCACATTGTCTCGCACCCTAGTGCATCATGGCACTTGGGTAGCTTCATTGTGCTAAGAGTGACCATTAAGTAATGTTGTGGGATGGCTTGGACCATTATATTATATAGCATGGTTTAACCAAGGGAGGCCACACAGAGGCTCACGTGGGTCTCATAGATGCACTAGTTATAGACATACTTGCTATGAGCCAAGGGAGGCTAGAAAACAATAGTTTTATGGAGCTAATTTTCTTGAGATGGTTAAGACAATAAGCTCCAACATAAAAATGTATTATCTTCTAACCTCCATTGGTTCGTAGAATGTTTTTCTATCGTTGGTACATCTAGGAGGCCCACATTACCCTCCATGTGGCCTCTTTTGGTTTAATCATTATATATAGTTTGTTGTGTGTTTCCTTTATATATCTAATTATATGTTATTTATAGCTTTTCTACGGTGACAACACATCCCCCACCCAAACAAATCCATTTGTGCTAGTTTTTGTCACTGATGTTGCAACAAAAGCTACTTATTCATTTCATGTAACACATACTCAAGTATGATGAATTAAAATGATCCGTACTTGCAAACTTTTTCTTATTTTTTTAGTACATATTATAGATGCTTTTAATTTGGGTATAATTGTTGTGTTCCATTAATGGTCTTATAGATTGCAGTGACACTAGGTGAGGAACTATGCTCACATGGGATGGAGATATCATTTTTGGGTATGTTTTATATTATTTGCATGATTAATCCCACACGATTTATGTTGCATTGAGTGTAACGAGGGCGTTGTAAGCGGGTAGATTCCTGTTACCATGGGGCTTGTAGGAAAATGTCTCTGGAAAACGTTTTGGGTAGTTAATTGCATTTGTTTTTGGCAGTTTTCAACAAATGGGTCCTCTTTTTATCAATTTTGTAGCACATAGTGGTTTGGCCCATGATTTTCTAATTTTGGTTAAGGAACTATGATTCTACTCTAATATAGGGTAAATGGATTGATGATATATGGTTTTTTGATATATA